>PVHP010005913.1:0-62931 GCA_004024765.1 Zapus hudsonius
AGCAAATAATGGCATTTTCTAGATGACCAGGCATGATGGGAGGTGCATCCAAGCATGATCTAATCTTGTTGTTACTCCCATCACTGTCCTGTGAGCTGATATTACATAAAGACCAGGAACTGGAAATAACTCATTTTCAGCTGGTACTCTGTGGAGCAGTGCCATGGTCTGAATGTATGTCTGTCCAAATTCTACACTGCTGAGTGATCTCTCCAGCCCTGGTTATCTGTTCTTGAAATCACTTTGTAGTATAGGTCTTTACATTGCCAGGGTGAAAAGCAGAACCTATTGTGCTCGCCCATAATCCCAACTGAGACACTAGGAGGGTAAGTTCAAAGCCTGTCCTGGCTAAAAAGAAAATTCAAGACCAGCCTGAGTAACAGTGATTGATGCCTTGTCTCAAAACACAGATGAAATAAAAGGGCTGGGAATGTACCCCAAGCGTAGAGCACTTGGCTGGCATTCACAAGGCTTTGGGTTTGCTCCTCAGTGTATACATGCTATGATCAAAGTATTGTGATGGAATTTTATTCTGTAGGCATATCTCTACATGTATTTCAAGGGTAGTAATTGTTATGACATATATATCCATCGAAGGAAACAGAGCAAAATACCTTACAGTGAAAGGAACTCAATTCCTTTAATTATTAATCCACCAGGTGTGGTGGTGCACACCTTTAATCCCAGCACTCAGGAGGCAGAGGTAAGGTGGATCTCTGTGAGTTTGAGGCCAGCCTGAGACTACAGAGTGAGTGCCAGGTCAGCATGGGCTAGAGTGAGAGCTTACCTTGAAAAAACCAAAAAAATACGAATCAGTGTTTAGAAATAGATAACTATCTTCTCTTAACTTTCTCTCTCTTCTTCCCTCCCTTCTTCCCTCCCTCCCTCCTTCCTTCCCCCCCCCCCCTCTGTCTTGTCTCACTATAGCCCAGACTGGCCTAGAACTCACTCTGTAGCCCATGCTGACTTCATGACATTTCTAACACAGCCTCCTAAGTGCGGGATTACAGAAATGGTGTGCTACCATTTCTGGCAGAAGAGGTTTTTTCTTTTGCCTTGTTTTTGTTTTTTGAGGTATGGTTTTATTCTAGCTCAGGCTGTCCTGGAACTTACTCTGGAGTTCCAGGCTGACCTTGAGCTCGTAGGGAACCTCCTATTCTGTCTGCCTCCCACGTGCTAAGATTAAAGACATTGGGACACCACACTGGGTTAAGAGTATCATTTTTATTAGAAGAATCATTTTAACTCAAAAAATTTTGTTTTTTGAATTTAAAATACTTTTCTTTTGTCTAGTGGCTTGGTGCCCCTTCATAATGCCTGTTCCTATGGACACTACGAGGTGGCTGAGCTTCTAGTGAGACATGGGGCTTCGGTCAATGTGGCGGACCTGTGGAAATTTACCCCTCTCCATGAAGCAGCGGCTAAAGGAAAATATGAAATCTGCAAGCTCCTTCTAAAAGTATGTGGTTTAAAATTTATTAGATTTAAAGCATTTGTCTGGCATTTTAGTTACTACTTAAAATTAAACCAGAACTTTTCTTAAAACAGCAAGTGCTGCAGAGATCACATCCTTTTTTGTTTAATAAGAAATGCCTAAGTGTGATATCACACTTCCATAGCTTTGAGTAGTGCTTCAGGAGTCTTTCTGAATAGATTTGATTTGGGAAAGAGTTGACTTAATTTGCATTGCTTATCTCATATTGGTTTTGGTGGTCCTGGGGATGAGCTCAGAGCTTCTCGCCTAGGCATACTCTCTGCCCCTGGTACTGAGCCTCCAGCCCTGATCTGGGGTTAGTATTAGAAAGAATGGCCGCAGTGTCACTCCTTGCTCTTTATGACCAATATTACTGTCATAACTAATAGCGCTTCTGTTACTAACTCATTATTAAATATTGTTTATATATGTCATGTATGACATGTATTTATGTGGTTTCCTCTCTAATGAAAGGAAAAATTATTCTGGTTTATATGTACATACAATTTATATTTTTGATATGCTAATATTTTTATATGTATCAAATATGTTCTTGTGATTCAATCTTTAAAACACTTAATCATTTTATGTTTAGTAGTCAAAATATATATTACAAGCTACTATGAATCCCTTTTCTATCATGGATTATTCCTAATTTCCACAGTAGATCAGTAGCAATCTTTATCAAGCTAACTTAATTGTTTCATAAGCATAAGTAATTAAACTCTTTAAAACAAGGTTAAGGTTTGGTAAAATATATATATATATATAAACTTTTACTGATGGAATTTAGAATTAAGTGCTTTGTCCTCCTATGTCTTCCTCTTTATTCATCTTTTTCCTGGTACCTCTGAGTATGCAATTGAGGTCTGGCTCAGAATCCAAGGCACTATTAAAAGAAAATTTTCAAGATAAGAGTCTGAGTAAAGATTAAGTGAGGAGGGCTGAAGTGATGACTTAGTGGTTAAGACATTTACCTGCAATGCAGAAGGACCCGAGTTCAGTTCCCCAGTGCCCATGTAAAGCCAGATACACAGGAGGGTGCATGTGTCTGGAGTTCATTTACAGCGGCTGGAGGCCCTGGCATGCCCATTCTCTCTCACAAATAAATAAAATATTTTTTTTAATTGAGGAGCAAAAGATATTCTGTACCCTCCCAAGTTCACCTTTACCGAATCCTGAAGCTTTGATTAGTAGTTAGAAAGCCAAACTACATACTAGCAAGTAAGGAAATTAAAAAAGAAAGCAGATTGTGGCTTCTCAGCTTCAAAATACATGTCGGCTCAGTGCTTTGCAGATGAGCGAAGGTGTGAATGAGGTTCCTCATGTCTGTCCCCCATGCCCTTCACAAAGATGCAGAGATGCTGCTGAAAGCCCGCTGTTTGCTTGCTCTGTAGCATGGAGCAGATCCAACTAAGAAGAACAGAGATGGAAGCACACCACTGGATCTGGTCAAAGAAGGAGACACGGATATTCAGGACTTACTGAGAGGGGATGCTGCACTGCTGGATGCTGCCAAGAAGGGCTGCCTGGCCAGAGTGCAGAAGCTCTGCACCCCAGAGAACATCAACTGCAGAGACACACAGGGCCGAAACTCAACCCCCCTACACCTGGCAGGTAAGCATCGCCACACTTGTACACTTCAACACTAAGCACACGGGTGGGTCAGCATATTTTGTACCATTACTTACTGTAAAGGTTCTCAGTTACTTGAGATGGTATTAGCTTTTGAAGCAAACAACAACAAAAAAAAAGGAATTAAAACTAAGATTATCTAGTCCTTTTCTTTCACCCATTCTTCTGTTTTTATTTCTCTTAATCTGACAAGTCTGTCTTCTTCATTCTAACAGCAGGCTACAATAACCTGGAGGTAGCTGAATATCTTCTAGAGCATGGAGCAGATGTTAATGCTCAGGACAAAGGCGGCTTAATTCCTCTTCATAATGCAGCGTCTTATGGGGTAAGCATCTTCAAGATGTCCCTGGCAATTACTTTATTAAGTATTATGTATTATGGAACAGATATCTAGCCAGTAGCATAATTGAATGCAAATTCAATCTTCTATTCAGGTTCTGTCTCACCTTTCCAATTAAATTTAACTATTTTTTGGCCAACAGCCATGCTTTTGAAAGTTTTTGTCTCTCTTCACATCATCTAGCATAATAATGGATGTATAACAGGCACTCAGTTATTATTTATGGACACCGATACTATCTCTTAACTAGAAATTGCAAAAGCCAGGAGTTTCCCAGATAGTCCTGGAATTATAGTGACTTATGCTTTTCACCAGAATTTTAAGAATGTTCAAGCACATGGTTGAGCAATTGCTACAGAGTTTGATCAAGTTCAGGTGGTTAAGGAAAATCCCAGGGGAAAGTCCAGCTCATACTTCATGGCTGTTTGTCAGAGCTGGAGTAACTGAGGCCCACTCAAACCTGATACCTTGCAGTAGAAATAAGCTTAGTGTCCTGTCCTTGTCTGTTCATTCACATAATCCCAATGCGAAGGTTGGGGAAGACGGCTCAGTGGGTAAAGTGTTGGCCATGCAATTGTTAAAATTGTAAAAACTGGGCATGATACATGTGCATTTGCAGCTCTGAGGAGACAGATACAGGGAATTCTTGGAGCTTACTGACCAGCTAATGTAGCTCAGTCAGTGAGATCTAGGCTCAGGGAGAGACTGTCTCAAAGACTAAAGAGGAAAGTAACTGAGGAAGACACCAGCATTGACCTCTGGCCCCTACACATATGTGCACATCTCTCTCTCTCTCTCTCTCTCTCTCTCTCTCTCTCTCTCTCTCTCTCTCTCTCTCTCACACACACACACACACACACACACACACCAAAAAAAAAAAAAAAATTCCCAAGTGACAGGATAGGACATATGTGTGTTCGGTATTCTCACAAATAATATAGTCAGTCCTGTCCCATTGTCAGTGTCATAAACTTACTTTATCAGTATTCTGCCTTTCCTTTTCTAACTCATCAGTGAGAACAAAATAATGAGCATTTTTTTCACTGTGTGTCTGTGTGCCTATGGTTGCACATGTGAGCACATATGTATGGAGTGTAAAGGTCAATGTCAGGTATCTTCAGTCGCTCTCCACCATATGTTTTTGAGGCAGGGTCTGTCACTGAACCTGGAATTCACCAATTAGGCTAGACTAGCTAGCCACCATGCCCTAGTGATCCTCCTGTCTCTGCCTCAGCACTGAGATTATAGGTGCATTCTGCCATGCCTAACTTTTACTTGGATGCTGGGGATCTGAACTAAGGTCTTCATACAGGCATGGCAAGCACTTTATCCACAAGCTACCTCTCCAGCCCCATCTAGAAGGCATTTATAGAGGGTTGTTTTTATTTTTTTTTTTAAATGCCATCTCACCCATCTTTGTACTGAAGAATGCAAGTGAACTAGATAATGTGTTCATGGCAGGTATTTTTACCTCATTTTATGGGTGGATTATTTGAGTCACTAAAAAGATGCACTTATGTTTTAAACTCATAAGTAAAAATTAAATAACTATGATTTCATGATTACAATTACTTCACTGCACACATGAAAGTATTTTTTATTAAAAAAATTGGTACTTATTTCTCATAACAAAGAATATAATTTCTATTATGAGTAGATCAATTGGCTTGTTTCTCTTTTTCATTTTCCAGTGCTTTCCCTAAATTTAATATTTGCGGATTTCATGGCATCATTGTAATAGAGACGCTGTACAATTAAATGGCTATGTCTGGAGCTGACATGTGTTTCTCTTCTCCTACTTCCCACCATTTTTTTTTTTTTTTTTTTTGGTTTTTCAAGCTAGGGTCTCACTCTCTCTAGCCCAGGCTGACCTGGAATTCACTATGTAGTCTCAGGGTGGCCTCAAACTCATGGTGATCCTCCTCTACCTCTGCCTCCCGAGTGCTGGGATTAAAGGTGTGCGCCACCACACCCGCCTACTTCCCATCATTCTTTTTTTAAAAATATTTTATTTATTTATTTGAGAGAGAGAGAAAGAGGGAGGGGCAGACAGAGAATATGGGCGCACCAGGGCCTCCAAGCCACTGCAAATGAACTCCAGACACATGCACCCTCTTGTGCATCTGGCTGTATATGGGCACTGGGGAATCGAACTCTGGTCCTTCTGCATTGCAGGCAAACGCCTTAGCCGCTAAGCCATCTCTTCAGCCCTTCCCATCATTCTTGAAGCCTCCCTAGTCTTTTTATGTTGTGTTTGTGATTGGCAGCATTTTGTGTTGCAGCGGGATGCTGAGAGTCTGTGAAGTGTGATTTCTCCTGGAAGCTTTGAGTAGAGTTAGCTCCTCCTCCAGGCCCCAGTGCCTCCACTGTATGGTGACTACAGCTGCGCCGCAGTTCTTCATGGCATTGTCAGCCCTAATTTTCACTTACTATTTTTTGCTCCAGAGGCATAGCTTTTGAAAGAATTCAAAAGCTTAGAGCTGTGTGCATCTACTTGGGTAGTTCTATGCTCCTCCTGCTCATTGCTCTTTCAGACATTTGCTAGTAAATTTATTAGCAAGCATGTAATTGTTTGCCTAAACATAAACTATGAGTTCAAGATGAAGAAAGGTTAATAATACATTCAGGATATATAATTCATTTTATACACGTATGTATATACAAACACAAAGCTTTCCTTTGCCTGTGTAACTTTGGAAGTCTATGCAAAGTATATTATTCTGCTAATAAACATGGAAAACACAGCTTAAACAGATTATCATCTTACTCAAGGAATAGGTTGAAATTATTCCATGGTTCTGGATTGACTAGGCAGAAATTGCTCATTACAAAACATAATCTTTGAGTAAGGAAGTTGAATTACTGGGTTTAGTTTTGTGTCAACTGATTTTGGCAGTACCACAGGTGGGTACTCGTATTAAAAGTCTAAAAATAAGCCTAAACTATAAAATTGACCATATAATATTAGCATAATTACAGAAGGATCACAAAACATAAAAAAAACCTATTCACAAAAGAAACCCTCATCTGAGTATGCTGTCCCCTCTTTTTTTCTTTATAATGTCAGCTGTGAAAAACTTTACTTAGAGAATAACTGCTTTGTGCTTTCAAAGTAATTTCACTTTGTTTTCTGAAATTAGAATTCTTAAACTCAGTAAATATTTTTATTATATAATTAAAACAAAACCCTTTTAGTACTACCTCAGGAAAAGTGCCTGTTCTTTTTCACAGTGAGTGTCTTCATAGGAGCAGACAAGACTGCATCCAAGGAAGATACACACTATCATGCCTTAATCCTGTCTTGGGATCTTTCTTTCTTTGCCTTCTTCATCTCTTTGCATTCTCATAAATGTCAGCCTCATCAAATATAGGACAGTTGAGCAGCTATCTGAGTTAGAAATGCATTCTGAGCAGATAATGTGCTTTGGACCGCACTGTCATCAGTGATCCAGTTCAAGTATGCCATGTGCAAAAACAATTACAGACTATTTGAAGTTAAGATGGATTTCAGAAACACTTTAGTGATATGCAACCTAGTGTCCCTAAATGTGTTTTTTAAAACTTGCAACTTATTGCTAGTATTCTTTAAAGCCTCATTGTTCAGCCAATACTTCATATGCCTAATTGACTATCTTACTGGCTTTGGAATAAGTAGAAACCTTTTGCTCTTGTTCTAACTTTTCTGTTGATAAATCTCCTTTTACTCACTCTGAATGTTCTTTCCTTTTCCAAAATATACCTCTCAGGAGGCTTGAACCCTCTTATATTTGTTTTTCTGTGTTTCTTTTAATAGTGAGCTCATGCATTCAGTATCTATAGCCACTCGAAATGGGATTCAATATCCCCAGATCCTGGCCCCCAAGTCCACAAACATTTGCTTGTTGGGTGGGTCGGTGGGGAACAGTAAGCAAAGAATAAAGGATTTCCGCTTCTCTGTGCTCCAGCCTTTTGTGTCAAACCAGTTACGGAGCACATGTACGATCCTTTACTCCCCACCCATGTGCCCTGGCCCTAGAGAATGAATTTGTATTATAAAGGGGATTGATTGGGTTAGTTTACAGAATATGAGCTGGGCAGTCCAACAAAAGCTGTCTGCAGGCTTGACCAATGAGTAACCCCATAGCTGCTCAGTCCAGAGGCTGGATGCCTCATCAGTCCTAATATGGCACTGAAGGCCTGGAGGATTCCTAAGAGCCACTGGTCTTCAGTCCATGTTGGAAGGGTGAGAAAACTTGGTTCTAGTCAGAACTGAATAATGTACCTGCTAGTAACTAGTGAGGGAAGCCAGGTGAAAATAGAGCTGTGTTTTCTTAGAGCTTCCTTATATATAGTCCACCACAGGGCCACCTATGCTGTAGAAAGGACTTTTAATCCTTCAACACCTTCATAGATCCACTCGAGGGGTTTTTCTTGAGTCCCAATCTGACCAAGCTGACAACAGAACTTAACCATCACACTGAATAAACTTTTCTTCTATTTTTATTCCTACTTTTACTTTGACTACCCAACCTTTGTTTTTAAATCTCTATTCCTTTCAAATATAGTCATCTGTGACTTTTTGTTCTTTTTCGTCTATAATGAAACTTTTTCTGAACCCATTTTTTTTCTATAAAAGTGATCAAATTTATCTATTCTTTTTCATTCTCCAAACATCACAGTTAGACCTAATTACCTCATGCCCATTCTTTTAGTGTGGCTGCCTCTCTATCTCCATGCCTAAATCATTTTGAATATAGCAAACTAGTTTTTATAAAGTGTTATTAGTTATTTTCCCAAAGACTGGAAAAGAAGACTGAGAATCTTTGAGATAAGTATTTGAATAACAGGTTAGATGATAATAGGTTGGAGAGAAAGTGGAAGTATAGAAAAAATACCATGGAGTAGAATGCTTTTGAAAAGTTTGGCAGATGGGTTAAAGCATTAAAGACCTGTGGACCTAGGATTGGGTTCAAGTTCATTTTATGTGTTTGTTTATAAGATAAGCCTAAAGTGTTAGAATAGTGAATACTTTAAAAAATAAATAAAGCTGGGTACAGTGGCACATAACACCCAGCTGCTGTGAGGTAAAAGGAGGATGAACAGGAGTTCAACATCATAGAAAGTTTGAGGTCAGCCTGAGTTACAGGGGATTTTTGTCTTTGTGGATTTGGCTTACCTCACAAAATAAAATGGAATAATTAAAAAAAAAA
The DNA here is from genome assembly GCA_004024765.1 of Zapus hudsonius. Taxonomy (NCBI): domain Eukaryota; kingdom Metazoa; phylum Chordata; class Mammalia; order Rodentia; family Dipodidae; genus Zapus; species Zapus hudsonius. Next base: position 8,639 of record PVHP010005913.1, read on the forward strand.
AACAGGGGAAAAGAACATGCAGAATTGCAGGACAATAGAATAATTGTGGGATTGAGATTCTAGGAGAAACAAGGAAAGTCCAAAATATAGGTAGAGGAGTGATTTTTGTTTAGAAGAAGCTCAAATTAAGGGAGAGAGTACAGGTACTTAGGGAGAGGATTATTACATGAAAACAAGTACAGCGATGCCACATTCCCTGGCCTCGTTCTTGACTCTGCATTGTCTGCTTCATCTCAGCATGTCGACATAGCAGCATTGCTGATCAAATACAACACATGTGTCAATGCAACAGACAAGTGGGCGTTTACTCCCCTTCATGAAGCTGCCCAGAAAGGAAGGACGCAGTTGTGTGCCCTGCTCCTGGCACATGGTGCAGACCCCACCATGAAGAACCAGGAAGGACAGACGCCTTTAGATCTAGCCACAGTAAGTTCTCACTTCAGATATCCTTTGTCGTTCATCTTCACTTCAGATATACTATGTGATTCACTATCTTTTTAGATACCCTGTGTGATATCCTATATGATATCACTATCATTTCAGATCTTCAGTGTTATTATCACTTCAGATACACAGTGTCATTCGTCATTTAAAAAAAATTTTTTTGAATCAGAGAGAGAGAGAGAGAGAGAGAAAGAATGGGCACACACCAAGGCTTCCAGCCACTGAAAATGAACTCCAGACACATGCTCTACCTTGTGCACCTGGCTTTACGTGGGTACTGGGGATCGAACTTGGGTTCTTCTGCTTTGCAAGCAGACGCCTTAATCACTAAGCCATCTTTCCAGCCCTCATCATCATTTTAGATATCCAGGGTTTTTTTTTTATACTTTTTATTGATAGCTTCCATAATTATAGACCCTAAACCATTATGATTCTCTCCCCACCCTCCCTCATATCTCTCCCCCCTCTCAATGAATCTCTGTTTTGTTTTGGTGTCATCATCTTTTCCTCCCATTATGTGTAGGTATTATCAGGCATTGCGAAGTCATGAATATCAAGGACATTTTGTGTTTGGAAGTTTGCATTATAAGCAGTTCTACCCTTCCTTTGGCTCTTATAATCTTTCCACCACCTCTTCCACAATAGACCTGAGCTTTGGGAGGTGTGATAGAGATGTCCCAGTGTTAAACACTCCACTGTCATTTCTTCTCAGCACTGTGGTGTCTTTTGATTTATCCCAGTGGTCACTGCCTAGATATCCAGTTTTATTCATTTTAATTTTACATGATATCACATTCCAGGTCTCAGCCAGTTTACCTTTAGTAGCACTTTGCTTAGAATAACAACTTTGCCTTCCAAAATTTGTTTGACATTCACACTTTTTATACTAACAGTTAATTATTTTGCCCTACTTAGTTTTGGAGACATGGTATGCAGGAATCATGGAAAACCATATTATTGTAGAATAACATGTTCATGGTAATGCATATACATCTATAAAGCAATCAAAAGTATAATATAGGCAATAAATTAATAGTAGTATTTTCAAAACCCTGGGTTAAGTTTTTGTGGCTAAGTATTTGTCAAATTAAACATTATATTATCTTCCCTGAACTTTCTGAAGATTGAATTACTAGTCATCAATAATTTTTAGCCAAAAGTTTATTTTTTGAAAAATTTTTATTTATTTGGGCTGGAGAGATGGCTCAGCTGTTAAGGCACTTGCCTCCAGTGCCTAAAGCCCCGGGTTCAATTCCCCAGGACCCACATGGGCCAGATCCACAAGGTGGTGGCCCTGGTGCATGCTCGCTCGCGCGCTCTCTCTCTCTCTCTCTCTCTCTCTCTCTCTCTCTCTCTCTCTCTCTCTCTCTCTCCTTGAAAATGAATAAATAAAATAATTTTTAAAAAATTTTAGTTATTTGCAAGGAGAGAAAGAGAAAGAATGGGTGTACCAGGGTCTCCAACCACTGCAAATGAACTCTAGGTGCATGCCTCACTTTATGCTTCTGGATTTATGTGGGTACTGGGGAATCAAACTTGGGTCATTAGGCATTGCAGGCAAGTGCCTTAACCACTGAGCCATTTCTCCAACCCCTCCCAATTCATTTTAAAATAATTTTTTAGCCAAAATTTTTTTCCAAGATATATTCTATTTCATTTACATATTGCTGAGCACAGGCTATTTCAAACACTTGGTTCCTTAAAATAATAGTGTTCTGCATTGACAAGGAGGGTTTAGGCTGGACTTACCTGGAGCCACATGTAACTGCATGCACCTGTGGCTTCATTCATCTCAGAGGTGGCTAGAGGAGGGAATGGTATCTTATCCTTAAGGAATCTTGCTAGAACTTGTTTTGTAGGAAGACTACATCTCAAAAGGGAGCCGGTAAAGCTGCTATTCCTGTGGCAGAGCCTGTACCTGCCTCTTGCCATCTCTACCACATGCTGCAGACAAGGGATGAGGAAATACACAGATTGTATGGCCTTCTTCAAACTACCTGGAGTTCTCTAGTTACAAATTATGTACATTTCTTTCACATTCAAATTGTGTGCAGCCCTCCCAAGAGGTGGTAGGTAGCTATCCCTGCCCATAGCAATTCTAAAATCCTGGCAGGCACTTGTTATCCAAGACACCAAGTCTGGATTAGGGCATGTCCTTGATTAGGGCCCAGTTTCTCCCAGGGAGCAGTTTTCTGTAGCTCTTGGCTATATCCTTTGAATCCTTCCACCTTTTTCCTAAACTGTACTATACTGTTCTCAACCCTGAGCGAGCCTTTCTTCATATTGATTGTCCTTTTTAATCCAAATGAATACAGTGCCTTTAAAAGCATTTGAGTTTACTGTCAAGTTATATACCACTGCATCAGACAAAAGCCGTGGCCACAGATCTCTACACAGCAAGTCCCTCTACCTTGGATCTCAAGTCCTTGAGATCCTCACGGTCTTATTAAGGCTTGTAGGTTATATATAAAAATTGAGTTTTACTCCATAGTCATGTTTTATTTTCACCTCTTTGGATGTAATCTTTGACTTGAGACTATATCTTTGAGAAGAATTTGCTGCTGAAATGTTGCACTGACAAATAATTTATTTTCCAATCTAGCAAATTATAGATGAATATATATTTCCTTAGAGAGATTGACTAGTTACCCTTTTAGTGCTGTCTTCCTTTCTTTACCATTGACAATCAAACAAGACTTTCTTCCTGGGACTCTCCTAACAGGGTTATTCAACTCATTTTCTCTCCACCATAATATCTCATGTACACGGAAATTTGCCTCCCTCTCTTTAACCTGCAGTGCCATCTGCTTGACTTGTACCTTTCAGCTTTCACTAACAGCAACCATTCTGCCCTTCATGCCCCCAGCCAAATGCAGCACCAGCTCCCATGCCTGGCTCTCCCTAAGGAGCAGACTGACTGACGCTGGGTACTTAGGGCAGACTTCACGTTTATAACTGTGTGCTCCACTTATTGGTGGGTGCTCAGTGGGAACGTCACATTCATAATGTGTGTGCTTTTCTGTTACTTTTAGGCTGATGACATCCGCGCCTTGCTGATAGACGCCATGCCCCCTGAGGCCTTACCTACCTGCTTTAAACCTCAGGCAACTGTAGTGAGTGCCTCTCTGATTTCACCAGCATCCACCCCATCCTGCCTCTCTGCTGCCAGCAGCATAGATAACCTCACTGGCCCTTTAGCAGAGCTGGCTGTGGGAGGGGCCTCCAATGCTGGGGATGGTACAGCTGGTACAGAAAGGAAAGAAGGAGAAGGTAGGGTACCCTGTGCATGCTTGTTTGCTCATACATTTTTAGTGGGTCAGATTTCCTGTTTGGCAAATATTCAAAACTTATGTCATTTAGTTTTCCACTGTCAGTGGACCGATCCCACTGGGATAGCAAATACTGCTCCTGTAGATAAGTAAAAGTGTGCTAGTTATGAAAGAATAAGATAGAGTGATGCCAGTGAGCCTTCCAACTGGAAATAAGAAGTAAAGCTAGGCCTCAGAATATGTCAAGAGCTCATTTTATGTTGCCTCTGTGGAAAGTAGCTGGTTGGCTGAATAACCCAAGTTGGAATAGCAATAATTGTAATAGCTGATGTTAGGTGTATCAGCATCAAAGCCTACATACAGTAAACATATGGTGGGCTTATATAATAAATCCTAAGAAAGATTTCTGTCTCTAAATTTTCATATGCTGAATATCGTCTTAGAAACATCTCATAGACCTGGGCATGGAGAGTGCCATGCACCTATATAATATGAGCACTTGGGAGGCAGAGGCATGATTGTGAGTTTGAAGCCAGCTAGGGCTATATATGAGACACTGACCAGAAAAGGACAGAAGGAAATGAAGGGGAAAGAAATTGAGAGAGGAGAGAGGCTATTTCAGGAGGCTTCCTGACTTCAGGAAGTTTAGGAGTTTGAAGCCAGCATGGAATATTTAGGAGACTGAGCTGCAAAATCCCAAGGTAAAGAAAAGCAATACTTCTCCATTGAAGACTGCCATATTTCTTAGCTTCTCCGTTGTTCACATTCATGTCTCCTGTATTCTAGGGCTTCCATTTCCAACCGTAGTATCTTCATAAAGTACTGAATGAGTGTTATTACTAAGGCCTGTCAGAAGACAACTGATAGGTTATTTAAAGAATGAAAATGAAGCAGCTGGTACATTTAGTATTCTTAATTCGTTAAAAGCATTAAATTATTTTATGTCAATTAGTGTTTTGAAATATTAGAATACTATACTATGTTATTCAGTGTATATGTTAAGCCTGTACTAATTAATGTGTTTCACAGCCTGATTCAGAGTAACCTGGGATGAGATATTGAGTTCCAGTACTTTGATTCTTTTATGCTGTGTAACATCACCTGCATAGCCATGTATCCAGAGATGATTTTAAATAAATACTGAAACTTTCTTCCCATTCATAAAATGCTTTCTAAGAAATTGGAATATGTCTCTGTTTTAGTTGCTGGTCTTGACATGAATATCAACCAGTTCCTTAAAAGCCTTGGCCTTGAACATCTTCGGGATATCTTTGAAACAGAACAGGTAAGCTCTTCTTATAGACTTGAATGTTTATTGAGTTATAAATTGCCACCGTTTTTCTTGTTTCTTTAAAGCAGCAGTTTTAAAACTTAACATTTCTGTAGAAGACAGGGAACCCAATATTTTGTACTTCTTTCCAAAGTGGCCCAACAGTTGAGTGTTTGTTACTTGGTTTTCTCTTTATAAGCCGTCTTGCTGTGAGTCTAATCACTGTGAGATCTTCAGGGGTAGCTCAGGTCACAGTGCTTGTCAGAGTTAGATTGTGAAACTATGTTTTCAGATTGCTCGTCTCATCCTGTTACTGTTTAGATGGTAGGACAGTGGTGCGTGCCATGCTTCTTTCCCATTGCCATGAGTGCTGAAGTGAAGAGAACTGGTACTGCGCTGGTGCAGTCTTAGGATGGGGAAGGTGCTTGAGATCCTGACATCACCCCAGCGGCACAGTCACATCGTTAACATCTGTGTCAGCCAGGCAGGGAAGATAACTTGTCACAGCTTGGAGCGAGTGTAATACAGCCAGTCAGTGTCTCCTTAAAATGTAATCAGCTTGTCATAGCCTTTGTTTGCTCTTCCCACTGTCCACCTCTTCAAATCTCTGTTTTGTGACTTAAAGTGGGCCACATTCTCCCCAAAGCTCGATGCATTTGTTTTTGGTTTCTGTCTACCCTGCTCTGCATAAAAATCTTAACTTGTAGTTTCTATATTTATTGAGTTGAATAGGACTCCTAACACCAGCTACGATAAACTTGACCTAACAGCAGTTTGACTGAAATCAAAGCATTGTTAAGGCTGCACTCCCTTCAGAGTTCTAGGGAAGAATCCCTTCCATGCCCTGTGAGCCTCCTTGACTTGTTGCATCCTGTCTTCACATGTCTTCTGCGTGCCTTCCTGTCCTTGTGTCTCTTTAGGGACACCTACATTGAATTTAGTGCATAGGCTGCATAGTGATCTCATCTCAAGCTACTTAACATATATCTGGGAACACCTGTGTTCCAAACAAGATAACACTCACAGTTCCTGGGATTAGAATATACCTTTATTAAAGGCCACTCATCAGCCCATGGAAATATATTCTCTCTTTAGAACCTAGTGAATTATCATGGGCTTCACCTTTTGAACTGCATACCTCAGTACAGTTTATGAAGAACTTGAGGTATTCTGAATAGAATATTCTTTTCCACTGGCCTTTACCCTGTTCTACTTCCTGTGTAGGTTTATTGTCAATTTACTGTTAATTAAAAATCTCAGGATGATTCAGGCTTCTGGCACATTCCTATAATCCCAGTACTAGGGGACTGAGGCAGGAGGATATAAGTTTGAGGCCAGCATTGGCCTTCATAGTAAGTTTGAGGCTTTTCTAGGCTACATAGTAAAATATAGTTTCAAAAGAGAAAAAAAAAAAATCCATGGGCTGGAGAGATGGCTCAGCGGTTAAGGCACTTGCCTCCGGTGCCTAAGGCCCTGGGTTCAATTCCCCAGGACTCACATAAGCCAGACCCACAAGGTGGTGGCCCTGGTTCTTTCTCTCTCTCTCTTTCTCTCTCTGTATCTGTCTGCTTGAAAATGAATAAATAAAATTAAAAAAAAGAAAATATTTAAAAAAATCCATGGTCTTTTTACTTTCTCTATCACTTATACTACTGAGGGTTTCTTCTACTTTTGTTTAACTTTTGTAGCTAAGTTTTTCATATTTATTATGGTTTATCTTTTTTTTACTGACCAAAACAGTTGAGCAGAAATAGATTTGAACAGAATAAACACTTTGATTCTGGTGATTGTCTCCCTTTTAGAAACTTTATAAAAGTGAGTCAGAAGATGACTGATCACTTCCTTTACTGTATAATATACCTGCAAAGTCCAGGTAATTAAAGTTCCTGGTCAAATTTTGCCTTTTGACAAAAACGCATGCTTTACTCAATCATCGCATGGTCCAGTTGCTGATGAGCCTGTTAACAGACTTCCATGACAACTTCCTCTTCCTGCCTTTTATCTACCTGGGTTAGAGGCTTCCTGGAGAATTGTAAGCTAAGTAACAAGATTTTGAAGTTGTTTCTGCAACCTCACAAGTAGCATCTCTGACATCCATATCATGTCCATGTCCACAGCTACTGTGAAGGGTCAAACACACCTTCCCTTACTGAGCTAAAGATCCCCATTCAAGCAAATAATTCAGATGAACTAGCTGTTCAGAGTTGCTCATGGGCCTTTCATTTCTGCTCTCCCAGTAAATTCAAGTTGTAGTTGATGGCTTTTGTTTATTTTTCTTTATATAATGTGTTCCCTTCATCAGTAGCTGGCTTCCTGGGGCATGTTTCTCTTACTGATTTTGATAGTTTAGCCTTCAGTTGTTCTTTCTGATAGCTCTTTTTAAAAATCGACTTCATTGTTCCTTCTCACTAAAGCTTTTTTATGAGTAAATTAATGTTCCATTGATTTTCTTGGTCAGTGTGTTCACTACTGTAGTCCCCTTCCTCTACACCAGTGCTGTGCTTCTCTTTGTATGGAAGTATGCTTGATTTCTATCAAGTTTAAGTTCAGATGCTGTTTGTCAGCTGCAATGGTAAAGTGACGAATTCTTTTAACTCTGCATAATTTGCCTTTAGAATCTTCTGTCATAAACGTTTTATTCTAGCTTGGTAAGTGTGTGGTGATGGTTAAAATACTGGCATAGTGGGGAAGCAGTGAGGCTGTGCATCATAGCTGATGCCAGGAAACTGTTTCCTGAGTCTCTGCCATAGGATATCCTCTGCTTCTGTTCCCATTCATAGATATCTCTCTCCCAGTGAGGTGATGATACAGTCATTTGATTTCTGGTCCCAGGAGAACCTCCTTCAGAGTATCATTCTCAGCTCTGCCTTCACAGTTCTCTCAGAAGTCTCTTTCATATTCCATATAGATAATTTTATTCTATTTTCATAATATTGACCCTGATAACTTGCAATTAAATATAGTAGTATCAATATGACTTTGGCTTTTTGTGTATGTATAGCTCCCTGCCTAGATCACTTTTTCTGTGGGAAGACAAGCTTAGTTTATATTGTAATTTCTGGAACACAACTGTGTTAATGATTTAGCAAACTGTAGATGCATTTATATTTAGCCTCCATATTTTCATAGCAAGCAACCACATAGATTTTCATTTCAAACTCTGTAAATAAAAGCTATGACTAAAGAAAACTCATTGTAAACATGATGATAAAGTTTTTTTGTTCCCCCCATGTCTGTGGTATGTGCATTTGTGTGGTATGCATGCTTGTATGTGTATGGAGGCCAGAGGACAGTACTGGTGTTACTCCTCAGGTGTGCTGTCCATCTTTTTGAGACAGGGTCTCTCATTGGCCTGGAACTCACCAGTTAGGCTAGATTGGCTGGCCACTGAGCTCTAGTAAACCTCCTTTCTCTACGTCCACACCTGGCATTTGACATGGGTGCTGGAGATCCATCCCAGTCAGATCCTCACACACTTTCCTGACTGAGCTCTCTTCAGCCACTGAAGTTAGCTCTTGTTCTTACTCTATAGAGCCTGCAAAACAGAAAGTCCTTTCACTTGCAGTCTGATTTTTCTCTCCCTCTCAGGTGAAATGAGCAGGTCTATAGATGTGACATCTGTTTCATTTGCAGGATAATTTTAGTTCATAAGTATTCTTCATTCTAAAGATTACAGCTTTATCTTAATGTGTGCTAGATATAGATATAAATACTGCCCCTGTTCCCTGCCTATAACCCTCAGGCTCGTGGTTTTCTGGATCTAGCTAGCACGCTCTTTGTCTTTTTTCTCCTTTCCTCTTTCTTCCTCTCTGCACATCAGCCCCATATGGCTCTTGAGCACTATCTCGCTTGAAATCCCCCAGATGTCCCATATCACTTCCTGTCTGAAACTCCCCTCTTTCCTCTACCTGTTCACTCCTGCTTTTGGGTGAATTATTTATTACCTTTACTGTTTCTTTCCAGCCCCACCTGCAGCCCTGACAGCTGGATGCCTTGTAAGCACAAAATGTATGTGGTTTTAATAAGGAGATTCCCCGAAATATTTATCAGTCCTCACAATGCTTTTGTGTTTGTTATTGTAAATAAACAGGGTAATTAAGATTTGGCATAGTTTTCTCTTTGATGGATCCACCCATTTACTATGAATTATTTGGACCAGTTAATGAGCCTTTATTACCTCTGTAGGTTTAGAATTAGATAAAATGTTTAATTTTATGTAAATATTTAGCATAATGAGGGTACTCAGTAAATATTTTATGTATGAATGAACAAAAATATAAATTCCTTAGCCTGTTGCCCAGAGACTAGTATCTACTAAAATGGGGGCAAATTGAACAGCATGTTAACTTAAAGCAACTACTTTAATGCTTACTTATTTAAGTAGCTATCACTTTAAAAAATATGAACAGAAGAAAGATAAGCTATTTCTCAGGACATGTCTGATGTTTTTCAAGCAGGTATTATGTCAGCCATCCTTCACTTTCTTCCCACCTGTGGTGTTAGGGATTGGTCCCAGGCTTGTGCATGTTAGGGACCTCCCAGCCTCTCAGCTCTTATGTGTATTATCTTTATGACATCTTGAGCCTCAGTTTTCTCATGATAATATTACTAACACTTTCATGCATCATTGTGAGGGTTAAATGAGATAATATAGTAAAGTAAATATTTTGAACTATCCATATATATATATATATAATATATATATATATATATATATAATATATATATAGTAAGTACACATACAGTATATATTGAATGAGTGGGTAGAATTATAATAATGTATATTTTTAAGTAAGTTCCTCTAATCATTTCCCACAGCTAATAATATATATTATACAAGTATATTCTTAGTTGTTTTCAGATTCCAAATGTTATCTTTTGATCTCCTTTGTCTTTTGGTACAGCTTGGTAAATATTTTCTGTTATATTTGGGTACTTATTTTCATATATATTTTTATATTACTATTAGCATCAGTTGGAAAAAATGTTAATATAGAAAAGATACATCAGTTATATACTGTTGTTTAACAGAAATTACTCTGAAATTAATGACTTAAAGTTTTAGCAAGCATTTTTTCCTGTGGGTTAATACAAGCATGGCTTACTTGGGTACCTCTAGCTCAAAGTTTCATGAAGTCACCATCAAGATGTCAGCCAAGTCTGCAGTCATACTTCAAGACTCAGCAGGCAAAAGTAAGAGAGCCACTTCCATACTCATCCTCACCTATGGGCCTCTTCTCATTGTGACTTTATGACCTGTATGTTGCTGCCTGACCAATTACCATAAACCTAGTGTATTAAAACCACATACATTTTGTGGAACAGGGAGTCGGGATGCAGCTTCATTTCGTCTTTTGCTTCAAGGCTCTTACAAAGCTGTATCCAAGATAATTACCCACTGCTCTCTCATTCTAAAGCCTCTCTCTGCTGGTGAAAGATCCCCTTCTGAGTTCACATGGTCAGTGGTGGGATTCAGTTTCTTCCCACCTGCTAGGCTGAAGGCCTCCATTTCTTACTGTGTGGGTGGGCCTCTCTAACATGTTCCTTTGTCAAAGGTGACATCCAGGGGAGGGGAGTACGTACCCAAGGGTGTTAATATCAGGATATGGCACTATGAAAGCTCTCAGCCAAAACCTGGCCACCAGTTTCTCCCATGGGAGAAGTCTACAAGAGTGAGGCCTGAGACAGAAACTGCCATCGGCTTATAACACCCTGGGCTAGGGAGATGGCTCACTAGTTACTAAGTACTTGCTTGCAAAGCTTGTTGGCCCTGGCCCCTCCATAAAGCCATGTATATCTTTTAAAATTTCATTTGATTCAGAAAAAGAATGTAAAAGGATTTTTTATTTTTCCCAAGAAAGAGAAAACTAAAGACTCATCTTATAGACTAGTGTTGGGATTGTCACAACTTCTGGCTGTGTAGCTACCCAAGATGTCATTCTGCTCATTCACAGAACTGCCATTGAACAATTAGCCATCTACAGGGAGGAAAAGCAAAAATCAATACCGATTGTTATGAGCGCATTGAGACCATTTCTTTCCTTGCTTTTGTAAAATGATCTGTTTTCTACCTAAACACTTCACATCTAAATCTTACTGCTTCCTAAGGCAGCTAATTCCCATTTTGAATGTGTGTGTGTGTGTGTGTGTGTGTGTGTGTGTGTGTGTATGAGAATGGGTACAGCAGAGTACTCTAGATGCATGTCCACTTTGCGCATCTGTCTTTTCATGGGTATCGGGGAATCAAGCCCCAGTCATTAAGACTTTCAGGGCAAGTGCCTTAACTATGGAGCCATCTCTCCAGCCTGGAAGAGCTTTAAGGAATTGCTAAAGTTCAGCAACTCATGGGCATGGTGGTACTCACCTTTAATCCTAGCACTCAGGAGGCAAAGGTAGGAGGACTGCTGAGTTCCAGGTCAGCCTGGCTAGAGTGAGATCTTACCTCGAAAACAAAGTTTTAGCAACCAATTTTCTTTCATTTTTCAGATTACACTAGATGTATTGGCTGATATGGGTCATGAAGAATTGAAAGAAATAGGGATCAATGCATATGGACACCGCCACAAATTAATCAAAGGAGTTGAAAGACTTTTAGGTGGACAACAAGGTAATGCCGGGCCTGGGGTTTGTGTTTGGTCAGTCTGACCCCAAAGCCCATGTGAGTCATTGTTACACTACCTCTGCTTTCCTTGTCTTGGTTATTGCCCTTACACTTCTACGAGCTGGGAAAATCTGAAAACCATTCTTTCTTCTTCCTGCACATTTTATCTTGAATTTTCTCTGGAACCTTATGTACCTATCTTTTCCCACTGCTTTCACCTACTCCATTACCATTCCCCCTCTTGGACATCTGCCTTTGCCTTCCTTCAGAATTCCTTCTGTACCACCAGAGGACCCTCCAAAGTGAGTATTCTAGCCCATCAACTCCGGGCCTAAAACCCTTCAGTACAATCCTATTGTTTTTAGGACAAAAGCAGACCCTTGAACCTGGCCTTTTTTCATAATCTGACCTTTGTTTCTTACCTATCTTGAACCATCAGCTATTTCTATCTTTGTCCTTTGCTGTTTTAAGCCTCTTATCTTCAGCTCTTCCATGTTGGTCCTTGCTCTATTTAGTAGGCGTGAGCAGAGCAGAGCAAAGGAAGCAGCTCAGGTTAGTTATCTACAGAGCTAAGAAACTTTCAACAGTGACAAGATACAAAAAGCTATGGTTTTGAACATGAGTGGTGTTGATGTGTATTTTAGTGAACCAATGATAATAATAAGGATAATGTATGTAAGGGACCGATTCTCAGACAATTCTTATATTTTAGACATGGCTACATTGTAATTTCAGTGTGTGTTTCTCATTCATGTCAGACATATCTTCAAGTATGTTCATAACTCAGATCAGTTCAGCAAATATTATTGAGCCCTGCTGTGTATGAGGAGCTCTGTAATAATCATAGATAAAAACATATCTCCAACACCTTAGTATTTCCTCTCTTGCCTTGGTCTGCTTGTTTAACATAACTTTCTGTTTTAAGTAGTTAATTGTTGTTCTAAAATGTCAATTATTTCTGACTTGGGTTTTCCCTCAATTGAGTAGCAGCTATATAGCATGGACTCTGGCTTTAAATCTCCATTTTTCTCTCCTTAGGAACCAATCCTTACTTGACTTTTCACTGTGTAAATCAGGGAACGATCTTGCTAGATCTTGCTCCAGAAGATAAAGAATATCAGTCAGTAGAAGAAGAGGTAATACACAGGAGAAATTCCTGTTAAAACTTTCTGGGAGAAAAACTCACCTTGTGCTGTCTTGTGGTTATTTGGCTATTTCTCAGTCTCGATTATCCACCCTGGTAGAATCTTGCCACAACGTGACTGTAGGCTAACACACACCGCTTTCCCATCCTAAGCCAGAGTGTGCAATAGTGCAGTAGATCTGTCTTTCTACCCTGGAGATTTCCTTGACACTCAGTAAGCAAGGCCCATGATTAGAATGCTACAGAAGATTGATACGGGGTGAGAACCTTGCCTCGTAGAAAATATTTCCTAATCTTTTTTATTAATTTTTATTTTTCATGCAATGAAAGATACATTTCTACACCATATACCTAATTTTCACATATGCTTCTGACTTTTTTTAATATATTTTTTTTTATTTGCACAGGGAGAGAGAGAGAGAATAGGTGCACCAGAGCCTTTAGCCACTGCAAACTCCAGATGCATGCACCACTTGGTGTTTCTGGCTCTATGTGGGTACTGGGGAATCGAACCCAGGTCCGTTAGGCATTGCAGGCAAGTGCCTTAACTGCTGAGCCATTTCTCCAGCCCCCTATACTTCTGACTTTGACTACATAATTCTCTCTTACATTTCATTTCCCCGGACACTTATTTCAAACACTATAATAAGGAATTTGTGTGAACCTCCTGTTGAAAGACAACATCGAAATTCCCTCTTTAGTGATGGCTGATGCCTTCTACCCTACCATTATTATAAGTTAGCTGCCCATTTCCATTGTTATGCAAATCATGCAGAAGAAGGCATGTTTACTTTAAGAGTTTTGGGGTTTGAGTTTTATTTTTTAATTAATGCACATTATTTCCTTTCAAATACTACTACACTGTATTAGGAAACTGAAGATCATCTGCCCATAGCAGGGTTCCAGCTTGTCTTGTCACTGTCTTCTTGTGCCTGTTGCCCAACTGTCCCAGCAGTATACCTGATCTGTGCTAATACACTCCTGGATTCACTGCACGAGTGAATTCTGTGGGCAGTTTGCGTCTGTGAGTGAGGCTGGGTGTTCAACCCAGGGCCTTGCATATGCTAGGCAAGTCATCTTCCCACAGTTCGAGAAACTTAAGTGTTTATGACATATTTTTCCAAAATAATTATCTTTAACTTAGAAAATGGAAAAAAGAATTAGCAGTGCTCAAGGAAAGTTATTCTGTTTAACTGTGCATTATAGTCATCGTCCCCTGATCTGGGTATCTATACTACACGCACACACACCAAGGTCCCAAAGAATGACTTTTGAGATAAAATGGAATGATTAATCTGTGGAACAAAAATGTGTTGTTTTTTAGTAAGTATTTATTTTTAGTCTTTGTCTAATGTGGTATTAATTGAATGTGAGTCTTAGTTTGACCTAATCACAGAGTTGGTTCTCATTCTCAGTTACATGAAGCAATAATTGTAGTTTACTGAAAAGAAGATTTTTCTTTGTTTCCCCATTTTGTTTACAAAAAATCTTGCAAATCTTTTTTTTTGCAAAACTTTTATTAGAAAACAAATAAAATGCCTACATTTCATATTTACAACTATTCTCTCACCGCAGTACTTGTTTATCAGTGAAACCAGATAGAATTGGAATACACTGAAAACAACAGAGGGGATATCTTTAGAATTCTGCACTGACATACTTTCCCACAATTAATCATGTCATTTGTTCTTTAGATGCAGAGTACTATTCGAGAACACAGAGATGGTGGCAATGCTGGTGGCATCTTCAATAGATACAATGTCATCCGAGTAAGTTTGAAATCTTTCATGGTGAAAATTGGATTGCAAGGCTTGCCCCTAAACCAAACCTAGATAATGAAAAAGCCTTGTAGGAAATCACATTTCCATATTGTCAGAGATAATCAGCTGTTATCCTGGAATCAATGTCGTTCTCTTCACTATGATATAACCTTTAGCCTGGAAGAACACACTTCACCTGGAAATCCCAAAAGCTCCACACACAGCTAGATGGTGAGTCAGCTGGTGCTTGTGTGCACCCACAGACGTGGAGCCTAGCTGACCATCATTATTTGTAATCACTTAAAGACCTGGCTGGTTAATCTTCATGAGTTAATGATGATGTCTAAACGCATAGCTCTTCATCTCAGGGCAGCAAGATGGCTCAGTGGCGAAGAATACTTGCAGCTTATGCATGAGAACCTCTTGGGCAGGACAACACCCAGTCTGACTCCCCAGAACCCACATAAAAAGCTGAGCTTGACCACACACATTTGTAATCCCAGTCTGTGGGATATGGGGACCAGAGGAATGCTGGGGTCTCACAGACAGCAACTTGGAGTCAGGGAGAGACCTCATCTCAAGGATATACACAGATGAGCAGTGGGAGGACAGCGTATGTTCTCTGTTCCTGACCTGAGCATAGAGCACACACTTTTACACACACGTGCATATACCATTCACCATCTCACGTAATACTCTACACACATACACCACAAAAAAAGAAAAAATAGCTGTTACATGCTGTTCTCAGAGGAGGTCTCATGAAGATGGTTTGTTGAGAATTGATTTAACCCTTTAGTTAACTGACCCATGGAAATTATGCTGCTATACAACAAAACAACCCAGAAAGGTCTTTTTTTAAAAAAATACAGAATATCAAGAACTATAAAAATTGTATCACTAGCCTGGACGTGATGGTGCACGCCTTTAATCCCAGCACTTTCATCCCCCTTCCAGGGGTAGGTGGATCGCTGTGAGTTCAAGGCCACCCTGAGTCTATATAGTGGTCAGCCTGGGCTAGAGTGAGACGCTACTTCAAAAAATCAAAAAGTAAATAAAGCCACTAAAAGCTGTCATTTTAACTGAATTCTGTTGACATGGTGACTTTGTCAACTTTAAAACATTGTATTTGTCAAATAAAACACAACTTATACCTATCTATTTTACATCAGAAATGTGTGTTTTACTGACAACTGCTTTGTTTTCTCTATCTTATAAAAAGATTCAAAAGGTTGTCAACAAGAAGTTGAGGGAGCGATTCTGTCACAGACAGAAGGAGGTGTCTGAGGAGAACCACAACCATCACAACGAACGCATGCTGTTCCACGGTGAGTGTGTGCTCCTGCCAGGTGTCCCGCCCGCCTGGGCCTTCTGCTAGACTCGGGACCCGAAAGCGTCTGTGGATGCTGGAATAGGCTTGTGTCCAATGGCATTCCTAGCTTCTAATGCATTTCATGTTGGCTCTGCAAAGCATGTGCAGGGAAATTAATTTTTCCAGAATTGTTATTGAACTTATTAGAAAGTGAGCTACTTAGTATTTTTTAATTTAGTAAAATTAATTAAATTATATACAAGATCACATGTAATCCATGCTTTTAAAGACTTATTATGTTATGCTACCTAAAAATCTCAGTCCATTTACAAAATGTATATACTATTGCCCGACAAGCACTATGGTTCACTTGTAAGATTCTAATACATCACAGTTTAATGTATAGGGATTCATCTTAGAAAATCAACTTTTTTGTTTATGGAGTAATAACTGCTTGATGAAAATATTTTCAACTAATTGAGATTCTGGAAGAGTGTTCAGGAACTAATCTTTCCACTGTATGTTTTAGGTTCGCCTTTCATTAACGCCATTATTCATAAAGGGTTTGATGAGCGACATGCATACATAGGAGGGATGTTTGGAGCCGGAATTTACTTTGCTGAAAACTCCTCAAAAAGCAATCAGTATGTTTATGGGATTGGAGGAGGAACAGGCTGTCCCACCCACAAAGACAGATCATGTTATATCTGCCACAGGTGAGCATCCTGCCTCCAGAGCAATGGAAGACACCCTCAACTCACCAGATTTGTTTCGGAGCTTAGAAGTTGTTGGTCAGCCCCAACAGGAGCAGGGGTGCAGTGCTGACATCGGTGGTGAAAGCCCACTGTGTGTCTGCCAGCCGTAGGTTGTGATGGCCCTCTCTGGTCTGGGCTTGCTTTCTCCCTGGGCTTCACTCAGGCTTTAAAAGGCTGAGGATAGTTTCTGTAGAAAAAGAACCTCTGGCTTTCATCACATCAGCACTGAGTTTCTGTAAATGAGGTGACCAGACTGTAATTTGCATCTCTGCTGTTGCTAGTGATGTCTGATTTTAAGGCAGGTGTATAATTCTTGGAAGGTACAGCTGTCAGCTTTGGAATAGCCTTTTAAACAGAATTTTTATGATTGAGAAACTGGAAAGGTGATGTTATACTTTTCTCAGAAGTCAGGAAAAATAGCATTTCCTTCCCCATCCGTGGGACAAAATATAAAAGGATTATTGCATCTTTTCAAATGACTCAAATGCATGGGTTTTAGAAAGTCAAGTTGTTAAAATATCTTGTGACTTGGTTAAAACCTTTAAGAAATGGAACACTAAAATTCCATATAACTACCTAAAATGTATCTGCAGCTGGCTATTTAAAGGGAAAAAAAAAAAAAAAGGGAGGCAGAGCAGGCGGTGCTGGCTGGCCACAGCTCCACAGCAAGTGCAGTTGATACAGTTGTGGTTCAGCCCATGAGACACCTTCAGAGATGCTGGGGAAACCACTACAACATAGAAATGCAGTGTGTGAGTAGGAAAAAGGGATGAATTTGCCTGCAGGCTCCTGTCTTAAGTTAGCTAACATTTGTACCCCACCTGGTTCAATACAACAGTTTTTAAAACATTCATTGTCAATAATTAGATGCATTTTATGAGCAAACCTTGTGGTTAGTTCCCCCATTTCCCTCCTCCCTGTCCCCAACCCACTGGGGGGCCCTCCTCGGTGGGCATACTGGATCAGTCCAAGGGGTTAGGGGAGGTTATGAATTAGTTGCACAAGAGGTAGCCAGGTTTTTTTCCCCCTTTGTGTATTGTTGCTGAGGGGGGCAATGATGCCTCTGGATATTCTTCTCCACCATGGCTCTTACATTCTTTCTGCACCCTCTTCCGCTCAGTTCCCTGAGTCATGGTGGGTAAATTATAAGTCTGTTCTAATGTTGAGATCTTAATTGTCTCTTCTGCTTTGGATTGTGTTTGGTATCAGTGTCTGTCTCCATGTCCTTTCATGGGTTATCTGACTTGCCATGGGGATAGGTCTTTTGTTTATCAAGCCACTTTCTCATAGGTTTCATTTGGAACTGGTATGATAGGCCAGGGGTGGTTCATCTCCTGCCTGGATTATCAGCTATCATCCCATGTTTTCTGGGTGGAATTGGGTTTAACCATAGTTCTCGCTGCCTTCTGAAAAATACAAACAGAATCTCCATTGGAGAGTGAGATCAGTATAGGTTATATGAGACAAACATTGTTGATTTGCTGAGATTCTAATGTGTGTACCCCTTTTGTAGGTCTCTGGTAGTGAGAGCTGCCCCTTGGAGCCCAGGTTCTTGGTCTCCATAGGATTTTGCCATAGATCCCAGCCAGTATCCAGTTAAGGGTTCCTTGCCACTGAGTGGATCTCTTAGCCAATCAGTAATCAGTACTACATTTTTTTTTTGACTACTACATCTGCTTAATGCCACAAACATGGGGCACACCAGTGAGCAGACATGAGCCAGTGCTCTCCCCTGCCCATCTGCAGTTTGTAGGAGAGCCCTGGGGCTGGAAGCAGAAAACAGGAGGCCAGAGCTTTTCAGGCTGGTGATGTTCATGTAACACACTGGGAATGCACAGAACCTTCTGTCAACACAGCACTGCCACAGCACCAAGAGGGAGTGCAAAAGCCTCTCACCCTTTGTGTCCTCCATCCCAGAGGATCACCTGTGGCTTGTAACTGGAAAAGCTAGTTCAGGCAGGACCTAGTATACTACATCCAGCACAGGTATTAGTTGACTTAATACTTCTGGTTGGTCATAACAAAAAGATAATTCTCCTGTACTAAAACTATTCAATTGCTAAACTATTTTGCAGTGTTAACCAGTTGAATTAATTAGCTAAAATCCCTGTCTTAAATTAGGCATTGGTTGTTTCTTTAAAAGTCTAGGTAATAATGATTATAGGCTTTGCAGATCAAGTGATCCTTCCACAGTGACTCACCTCTGCCCTTGGAGTGCAGAAGCTGTTGTCGGTTATATGTAAATGAATTTATGCCTTTGTTCAAGTAAAACTGTATTTACAAAACTAGGTGCCAGTGAGATTTGACCATGACTATAATTTCTAGTTTATGCTAAGTATTTTTGTTCATGATCTCAATTTTTGCTTTTCTCCAATAACAACCCAATCTTAATTTCTGATGCTTTTCCCTTCTGCTTATTTTCTTTTCTTTCCAACTATCCACTCAGGCAAACATTTAGCTTTCTCCAGTGTATATCTTTCCATTAGGCACAACTCATGCCAGGTATTTTCTGTGATTGATACCTTAAGCCATACCTATAGTACCTTAAACGCTAGTGTAACTGTTGAGCCTGGGATTATTAAATAATGAATCAATATGTTGTTTCCTATCCCATTCCTATACAGAAATTTGTAAATAACATTTAAATTAGATTGCCTTGTGTTAACTTTTTTTCTTTTAAAATAAGCCAACAAACCTAAGCTATATTTAAGTAAAATTTTTCCTTCAAAGTACTATTTACCTTTTTTTTTCCCCCCTTAGACAAATGCTTTTCTGTAGAGTGACCCTTGGAAAATCCTTCCTGCAATTCAGCACTATGAAAATGGCCCACGCCCCACCAGGGCATCACTCAGTTATTGGCCGACCCAGTGTTAATGGGCTGGCGTATGCTGAATATGTTATCTACAGAGGAGAACAGGTATGTTACTCTTGAAATAAGCATAGCTGAATTACTAAACATGTCCATACAGAATATGGAGGCTGCATAAAGTTTAAGACAACCTTGTATGGAAGATCTACTCTACATGGTCATTTTCAGGTACAGACTGAGACTGACACAATAATTTTTTAACTATCAGCTGTGCACACAGAGTTTATGGATTACCTTTTATTCAGCTTTCAGTGTGAACAAGAGGGCAGTGGAGGGAAACAAGGCTTGGGGCTCATATGGGTCTCGGACTGCTCTGGACGCCTGATGTTCCCAATGGAGGGCTTTTCGTCTTTGTGGGCCGGTGGGTGCCGCAGAGAGCTGCTGTGAGAGCTCTTGATCGAGCCTTGTGTGGATGTCTGCTACTCTAATTATAAAGCTATTTAAAACTGCTATCTATGTGAGGCTCCCTAGTAAAATTAGAAAAAAATATTAAAATTTATATACAGAGAAATATGAATTTATACAAACTTTTGAAAATTTTCAAACAAGTCTGTCTGTCAAAGGACTAAATGTCATACATTTTGTCTGAACATAAAAATCAATTTTTCCGAGCTGATCATGGTGGTGCACACCCTTAATTCCAGCACTTAGGAGGCAGAGGTAGTTAGGATTTCTGAGTTCAAGGCCACCCTGAGACTACATAGTGAATTCCAGGTCAGCTTGGGCTAGAGTGAGCCTCCACCTCGGGGGGTGGCGGGGGAACAATCAATTTTTCTGACCTTAATTGCATGTCATAACTGCACCAAAGGAGGCAAGAACAAGTGGGTAAATAACTACATATAACTGGGTGAACAGTATCTTGTTTTACTTTTCAGCTTGACATTAGGCTAAAGGAAAGATTTCCCCTTCACTGAGTTGATGTGAGCAGTGCAGGATGATTTAACCTGGCGAAAAAGGCCCTAGGATGGTTTCTAGGATGAATAAGAGTATTGAGAGGAGCTAGCAGTGCCTTCTCTGTCTATCTCCATGGACCATACACTGGGAGCCTTGGACTTTCACTATTAGCACTGGGGACTTGGGGGAAAGAGTTTCCTGAATGGGAGTTAACCAAGTGCCTGTTTCAGGAAAAATACACACACACACACACACACACACACACACACACACACGCACGCACGCATGCACGCGCGCGCGCGCGCGTTCACATTCTATACTTTTCTGACCAGTGTGGAATTTTTTTTAAGCTATAAGTGACTAATCTCTAATCTACTAATAACAATATGGGTACATACGGGTATGGTTGACATAGTAAAATACTTAAGTCATCTAAAAATGAGCTGAAGAATTGTCTCAGAGACTGTTTTGACAATGTGTCTTCTTATAGGACTGATTTTAAAAAGCATAAGAGAACAAGGAATGCACATGATAGAAGTAGTCTGGGTGACAGGCTGCACTGTGTGGTGTCACCACAAAGCAGTGCTTGGGTTTGGTGAACACAGACTCAGGACCCATCCTTTTTACATATCCCACGGTGTGACATCCCTTCACCATGGGGAAAAGCCACAGCTCATACAAAAGCATTTTCATAAATTCTCACAAACATTAAAGTTTTTCAAAAGCTACGAAAGATGCATAGTCTTTCTCTGTGTGTGCAGGCAGTGCCTGGTCAGAACAAACTTAGGCAGGCTCAGTGGAGAAAGGACAGGAACTATCTCAAAATTGAGTTCAGAAGCTATACTTAAGCACCAGCCAGAATTGACCGTGACCCCTCCTGGTCCCATGGTCCCCTGCAGTTTAATGATTGTCTTGTGTTAAGTTCTTTGGGTTTGCCTGTGATTGTTCAGTACCACACACAGTACAGTACACAGGGACGATTCAGTGTCCTTTAGCAACCACCAGGAGCACAGAGACAGAATCTGCCTGACTAAAAAGTACATGTCTGGCGACTCTTAACAGTGTGCTACAGGTGATCAGTGGCATTGCTGACCACACTCCAGAGTGGCTTCTCCCTAAGCAGAAAGGGGTGATGCCTCATTGGGACCACAAGAAAGCATAGTGAATGTCAGCACACATTAATTATGTCCATCTTACCTTCTTGGATTAGATGGCCTTGGTGACAGGTCTCTACTCATACCAGTATTGCAGACATGCTAAAGGAAGACTCAATGCCTGCATGTCCTGATGAGTAAATACTTTCCCTGACCACTAAACCATCTAATCTCTACTTCCATTTTTCTACCAGTATGAGTTTTATATATTCTTTACACACAAGTCTACAATTAGTAGTATTTGACCCAGCTTGTTTTAGTACCTAAAAATTAAAATGTCACCTTAAAACCACTTCAAGAACTATGCAGTAAACAATAGTAAAAGGAAAGTACAGGGTAGCAACTGTGCAATTTTCAGATTCAAGAGCAGAGAGATTCCAACCAAGTAACTCGGACCAGAGTGCATTGGAATCTTGAGAAAGGGTATTGTGAATGATACTGGCTCTTCACATGTCTGTGGACAGTCAGGACTTTTTAAATCAGATGCATGTATTTTCCTTTTAAATTGCTAAGATGTCTTTTTAGGCACTAGCCTCTAATGAATGATAAAAATAATGGTGACAATACTAATAGTAGTAGCCAACGATTATTGGATCTTACCATACCAGACCAATTCTAGACCTTTGTGTCTAATTCTCACCAAGCAGAGACAGGGATAGAAGTGTGTGAATTACAGTGGAAAAATTCAATAATTGACCACTTTCATTTTTGCATCTTGAATATTAATCTGGTTTTGTCTTATCCTCCATACTTTTATTGTGTTAGTCTATATCTCTATACAAGCAATTTGTAAGTCAGCATCGAAGAAATCTTTTGGATCCCCAAGCACTTTGTTCATGAAAGGAATATCATACTTTAGCCATTTGCTTACGTAGAAAAGATGCCTTTACTTATTTATTAAAATTCACCCCCAGCCAGGAATGCTATAATTATACACATGTATTCTGAGCAGTCAGAGGGCAGAGGCAGGAATATCAAGAGTTCAAGGCCAGCCTGGGCTACATAAGACCTTGTCTCAAAAAACCTAAAAAGAAAATCCTTGCCTAGGATTTGGCTAGCTTGGCACATCTCACCTTACTCCCTCTAGCTGGCATGTAGTGGTATTGGTCATGGCATTTTTTTCTGGTTAATTTGAACTCTGTACAGCAGACTTATTCTTTAACAGATGTATTAACCACATGCTGTATGAGGTGAGGAACAAAGATCCTGGTGCTGCCTCCCTCCTTTATTTTCTTGATAAGAAATGAATGGACTATAACAAGATTCAAAGGAGCAATAGGCTGGGGGTGGGGAGAAATAGTTCAGTGGTAGATGCTTGCCTAGCATGAACGTGATCCTAGCCTCCATTCTCAACACCACAAAAATTAAACAGAACATATCATCCAATAGTTTCCTAGATTGTAATGGATAAATAATTGTATATAAATAAGTAGCTGGGCCTCTCACTTGGTCAGGAACTTCTTGTTTCTGGATTGGATTTGCACACAGAATATTGGTTAAGAGCCGCAGCCTCCAAGACCTTGCTCTAGAGCTCCACAGAAGAATGAGCTGCTTGCCTCTTGTTCTTTTCAGGCGTACCCAGAGTATCTCATCACATACCAGATCATGAAGCCGGAAGCCCCTTCCCAGACGGCCACAGCTGCTGAGCAGAAAACCTAGTGAATGCCCACTGTAACAGCCAGCTTGGATTCAAGCCTGGGACTGGACTGCAGCGGATTGTCCAACAGAAACATCAATGTTCTATAAATCTCTGGCAGCCTGGAAATACGCTGTTTGTCTTTTCTAAGCATTGCGGTAGTGACGGACACAGAGTGCGTTACTGACGTGCACTTGAATGCTACTGTCCCTTTGTGGAAATGTTTACAGGGCAGCCTTGGAACACATCTCGGGCTTGTTTTCATTGCAGTTACCCATTGCTAAAGTAAGATTGCTCTGATCAAGGCTTAGAAATGGGAGAAGAGAAAACATAACCAATACTGTTCCAAATTGGATTTATGCACTACATTTGCATTGCTGTGTGGCATGTGTGTAGCAAATATGCACATAGAACAGGCTCAGTTTCTAGTTCCTCCAAACATGCATCTGGCATGTTTTGTTGTTGTTGCTGTTATTTTGAAAATGGGCCAGCGCCTTCCTGAGGAGATTTTGCACAAAGTCATGCTGACTAAAATTGTTAACAATACATCCCAGCTTCTGGCTGAGCAAAAAGATTGTTTCCATTTTCTGTTGCTGTTGGATTTTCATCTGAGCTTCTTCGGAGCATAAATTGAGGTGAAAAGGAAAAGCACTAAGTTTTAGTTTCCTTTTATAAATTGTTTGCCCATCTTACGAAAGAACATACAAGTGTCACCTTGATTTAGGTACTCCCAAGTGGAGACAAGTCAGAGCCAATGGGCCACTTGCTCTGCCCCATACTGCCCCATGTCCAGGGCCAAGCTGGGAAGTTGAGAAGAGCACTGTCAGGGATGGCTCCTTCCCAGGTAAACTGGCCAGCGAGGCTGTGAAGGAAGAGCCAGCTAAGGTGGAGAGCAGGTGGCTCTGTCAATACAGCCCAGAAGGTGGGGGTGGGGGATCTCAAACCATATATTCTTCACTTAATCTGGAATTCTCTCCAGAATTGCCACCCCTAAAATTAGCTGCCTTACTTCCTTCCAAAGTCAGGGTCCCCAAACTATAACTTCACTCTATTTAGAAAGCCAGGATGCAACCCCTGTGAAATAGATACACACAAATGCAAAAACTGTTATGTTTACTCCCAACTTGGAGTTTATTTTCAGTATCATGATTCAAATAGTTTATAAAGATCCCTACACTAAATTTTTAAAGCATTTCTTGCAACTTTTTAATATATTTAGTCAAGGAAAGCAAAAGTCGAAGCCAAAGCCCTTTCACTTATTTTTGTAATGCAGCTGACAGAGAACGCCCACATGTCCTTGTGAAAGTACTGCTCGTGTCCATCATTGCCAAGCGCACATTGATGCTGATAACCATCTGTTACAGTCCTTATACTTGCCCTGGTCACTAGAACTGAATACGAAATCCTAAAAAATAATGTTTTTTTTTTTTTTTTTTACAATGGTTTTGTTTTGTTTCTGTAACACAGGCTGATTAAGCTGTGATCTCCTTTACTCCCAGGCTCAAGTCCACTGCTAGGACTAGGTATCCAATTTGAGTCTTGTAGCTGAATCTTACAAGGGGCTTCAAAACTGCATCAAGAATTATCCTAGGTTGTCACTTCTGTTGAAATTTTAGTGACCCAAGCCAGGTGGTGATGTCTTGGCTATGTGTTTCATAGCAACTAGAATTCCATATAAAGTGTCAAACTTCGATATTCATTCAGAGACCTTGCCTTTCTTCTTCCTTTCTTTTTTGCCGCTCAAAGAAGGTGTCTTCTGTGTGGTTTCAGGAGCTGTGATGTGTACTACTAGCCCCACCATGATGCAGTTTTAAATGCAAAACACAGCTGGGATTCTCTAGTCAAGAGTTACTATGGTGTAGATACAGAAAGCTTTATGGTTCCATTAAAAAGGTAAACTTCTACCCAGCTGTGGCTGTATGTTGTCATTTCCATCATACTAACTAGATAATGAAGGTGCCAGTTTTAAACTTGGGCCTTGCACATGAGAAGTTAAACTGTGGTTCACTGTTTAAAATGCCAGTGCTCTTTACCTGATAACCAATGTGCCAAGTAAAGGCTCTGTAGAAGGAAGACATTTGCAGTGCTCTGGCTTTGTAATGAGGCAAGTATGTAGTTGTTCTTGAAAGAGTATGCGTATACTGTGTGTTAGTTAAGGAGAGTGGGTTAGTGATATATTACAGGAGCCAAATAGATACCTTCAAAACTTGAAAACCAAAGGTCATCAAAAATAAACTCAAAAGTTGGCAAAAATTGATTAAATTTAGAATTTCTTGTTTGGCAAGGTGAAAAACCCTCTGTAATTTCTTGCGCACACACTACTTAGATTCCCGGGGGTGGCCCCTCTGCCTCCCAGACAGAAGGGCACAGGAACCAGAGAGCATGTTCACAGCTTCTCAAAGGGCTTCTCTAGACCTGACAGTCCCATTCACCAGGTTTGGGTCAGCTGGATGCTTAACTCAGGCATATATTTAGTCCCCTGGACACTTCTCCTTGCACTTTATCCCCACCCTTCCTTCCATTGGCTAGGCTTGAGTTAGAAATAGCTCCAATCTCTGACTCCATGCATCTTCCTCCTTTCTTCATTTTGGGTCTTACAAAGGGAGTCTAGGTATCTCCATTTTCACGGGCACAACCAGAACTGGGTTTAGGTCCTTAGAAGACCATGTGGAGCCTGTCTTTACTTCAATGCAGAGTGACAGAAATATAGCCAGATGCCCACTTTCCTTCTCCAAGTTGAGTGGAGTGGCATGGATAGAATGAGTGTCCTTATGCTCCCTGGAGCTTGTTACTCCATTCTTCCTGTTGTCCCAGTAGCTTGAATAGGGTAAGCAAATGAAGTAATATCCATGAACGTATTATTCTAGATAATATGCAAAACTAAAATTTTGGTCTATGCTGGAAAATGGCATTAGAATGCAATAAATAGTTTAGGTTTTCTCTGTTGCAATATGCTCCCTAATTGCATGAAGTAATTAGACATTGCTCCCTCTCCCTTTTAAGCACATACTTTATTTGGACTCTTAGAAATGGCCTTACAAACAGAAATGCTATTTTTAAGTACTTGTCCCCCAGTACTCCTAGATCCCACTTGTGCGATATCTGGTAACAGCCTTCTTACTGTCTTTTCTCTCAGACTTAAAGCTACAGACGTTAGTCATCAGCAAATACTCAAAACTGGCGTTAAAATTGGGTTTCGTGTATCAAAAATTTAAGTCTGTTTGGTGTCAAACCAATGACAATGAAGCGAAAGTAATATCTGAGCTATTGTTAGATATACCTAGCATATGAAAAGGAAATTCATTTTTTTAAATGTCATTGTGAAAAGTGAGGCTTCTTTGGGCTACTTGTACATTCTACACTTAATAGGCAAATTGAATTTTTCTTGTTAAGAAAGCCTTAACTATGGCAGAAACTTTTTAACTTTTATATTGTAGTGATGAAACATTGTGATTCCATTTCTTAGTGTTTGAAAGGTGCCCACAGGTTGGGCGTGTTGATGCATTTTATACCTAATAGCATATTGCACGAGGGTTTCTGTCATAAGGAAAACTCCCTCCGTGGAGATGATGTCATCAGTCCATTACAATGTCTCCACCTGAAACACCTCAGCTGCCAAGTTGTCTGGTTTGGAGAAATGTTGGAGAAAGACTTCATGACTTGTTAATTTACGTATGTGGGTTAGACCGGATGGGATGCTGTGTAGTGAGTGATTGCAAGCTGGTTTTTAATCATTGTAAAGTATACTATGACACATTAATCTGAAAGCTATAGTAAGCTGAAGACTTTATATACTCTGTCAGACCAAATATGTCCGTAGTGTGACCAGTGTTATACTTCTGCCAGTGAGTTCTGCAAACCTCCCCTAAGATAGCCTTGACACCATAGAAATGACTGCATTTGCATCCTTGGGTCTTTCACCCTCTCTTCGCTTCTTTACACTTCGCATCTCCACACCCACCCCTCCACCATCCTTCCAGAGTTTTCTCTCATTTTCCAGAACTTAGATATTTTGTTATCTGTCCACCCCTTTCTCCGGCAGCCCTAAAAGGGTTCAGAGTTCAGTATGGGGTGTTCCTGCACCCTAACCAGTGTGTAAGATGAAAAGCTAGGAAGCACCACACACAGTAAAAGAAAGGAACTGAATCTGGGGGATGACCTTGACTGCAGTACCATCGCATTCATTACATGACTCGTGTGTGTCCAATCCCTGCTTCTCCTCCCATTGCTTCACACGCATCCTTGTGCTCATTCTTGTCTTTAATATCTACAAAACTAAAAGGTACTTTGATTAACAAGGTTTTTTCAAAAATATTTACAAAACCAGCTTTGAGGAAGTGTGCAGTGTGTTCTGGCAACGTGTGGAGTGGTGATTGTGTTTTCTTACTGTGATGTTAGTCCATGTAAGGACAATGTAGTGACCTTTGTTTTGATGTCGGTGTTTTTATTTTTAGTCTCTGTGTGACCCACCAGTGGAAGGGGGTTCCAACCCTGCTCCTTTCTTTTTTACATTTGTCTCTGTAGAGTTATTAGACAAAACACAAGATGCCCAGTGAGATTTGAATTTCGGACATTTTTAAGCATAACTATGTTTCCCGTAACATTTGGCATATCCTTACATTTTAAAAAGCATCTGAAACGCTTCTGAAATTCAGACTTAAAACTGAATGTCCTGTTTTAGTTGTTGCTCTTGTGCTTTGTTTTTCTAACCCTGACTCCCTAGCCATTTGATCCTTTTTCTGTCTTCCTCGTGGAATGGAAGACCTTTTTCTCTCTCACCTTCTACTTGTTTCTAAAAGAGGGCATCGAGGAACTTACCCAGTCTCCACGGTGGGTTTCGCTCTGTGATTATATTTAACCTGTAATTGTGCTTTGGCTTGACGTCTAACTTACAGTACGTGTAATTGATTGATACTCAATAAAAACATTTTTTAACTACACTGTGTGTATATACAGCCGTCAGCTCTTAAGTGTTTTCATTTGCCTTGTTTTGTTCATGTCAACCTGACCATCCTCAGCATAGTGGACTTAAAACTGTCAAAAGTCATGTAACAGTTCTCCTCCCTCTTCCTGCTAAGGTCTGTCTAAAGCTCTTTATCCTCACCCCTGAGCCCACTCCTGAAAGCAGTGGCAGGACAAACACAAGTTCCTTTTAAAAACTTCTCTTAAAGGACCATGACCTTTGGGGTCAGCAGCATCACACCAGTTCTGAGAGCAGCTCATAAGTTCCCCCAGCTTGACAGGCCAGAGATGCACTTTGTCATCTCTTGGCTTAGAGGGGAGAAAGATGGCCCCACATGTGATGCTGAATATTAGAGATAGGGCACAGGGGGCATGGTATGCTAGCCAATAATCCCAACACTTGGAGGCTGAGGCAGAGAGGATTGGGAGTTCAGGCCAGCCTGGGCTGCCTAAGATGTGCTTTCTCCATGACTAGAAATCCACGAAGTGGCAATGTGGTCTTTACCATCGGATTGTCAGCTATACGGGGAGGTGTGCAAACTCAAGTACCTGGAAGTGCTCTAGGAACCTCACAAGTAACGATGACTGTCACTGAAACCAAGTGAGCTGGGTGCCGCCCTGCAAAGTGATGTGTGGAAAGCCAGTGACCCTGGTGCAGTAAAGGAGTTTACCAAGGGCCCAGACAGAATTGACTGAGATGTATTGTGAGGAAGATAACAGTTGAGGGGGATGTTGTGCAATCTGATCTTGTGAGATATTTTGTGGGGTCTTTATCTGGGTAGGGAGGTGGGCATTATCTTACTGAGTAATGAGGGTTTATTTTTTTTCTTGAGACATTATTTGTGTAAGATCATTAGGCTTAATATCTAAGACACCAGTCACTGAGGGTCATGTTCTGGAATTAAATGTAGGGTTTCTGCTTTCTTGTTTGCCCTTCTATCATTATGAACAACCCTGCAAAATCAGGTTTTGAATCCCAATAAGACATCAAAAATGAAGAGGCAGACTCACATGATGAAATAATGGGCATCTATCTCTGAAACTTGCATACCCGTTGTTAACCACAAATCCTGACTATGAAGTTCCCTGGGTACCCAGGAATGAGGATAGAGCGATGTACTCGTCGTCTTACCAGACCAGAGTCTAAATGTTAGGAGAAGCAAGTGCCGTCCCTGGGTCTCTGCTCTGTTAGAAGTCATCAGAAGCACAACAAGTGCAGCAGCAGAAGACCAGCAGCCCAGAAGTCCCCCCTATTGGTGTGTGTCATGGTGCCTAAGTATCCGTGGTTTTAAAACTTGACCTACCATAGGAATGGCTTGAAGGCACTTGCTGAACTAGATATGTTGGCTGTTCTTCGCTAGGTTTGCCATCAGCTTCTAGAAAATTCTCCTGCTTCTGCCTTCAATCTCACCACCAGCAGCAGTTTGCTTGGCTTCCAGCTTTTTCTGATTGTCTGTGGATTGAACTCAGCTACTCCAGCTTGAGTGGTGAGCGCTTTCCCCACTGAGCTATCTCTCCAGCCCCCCAGGACTTACTTCTCCAGCTAACTGTTGTCCATACCTTGCATTTGGCTGGCATCTGGGTCACTGTACAGCAGGAAAGACACTTGGGGTGGGTATGCATTTACAAGGTGTGCAGGCAGCAAAGTAAGCTGTAATGGAAGGAGTGTCTGAAGTGGGATCTACTCCACCCTCCTTCCCTCCATTCCTCCTAACAGGTGCTTTCACAGCGTTTTGCTTCCCTGCCTTGCTTTCTGGATTAATAGGCTTGTCTTGTGACATTCCTGCACCAGGCAGCATTCAGTGACAAAGGCAGCGTGCATGGTGGCTGTGGCTGAAAGGTTGGGGTCAAGTCTAACTACAATGAGCTCCTGCTACCTTGGCTCTGTTCTTTTTATTTTTTTTCTATCATTTATTTATGAAGGGAGAGAGAATGGTCACGCCACGACCTCTTGCCCCTGCAGGTACACTCCAGATTAATATGTCACTGTGTATCTGGCTTTATGTGTGGACTGGGGATTTGAACCTGGGTCAAACTTGGGCCAGTAGGCTTTTGCAAGCAAGTGCCTTTATTAGCTGAGCCATCTCCTTAGCTACTTTAAAGGGCTCTGTTCTTAATCTTACCTACAAAAAAAAAAAAATGAAGATCATATAGGACCTAAATCTCACAGTAAGCTGTTGTGAGGATTAAATGATTGTTCCATGAGAGAATAGCACTCAATAAACATTATCTATTTATTCTCTCATAGCCAACTCTGAGAAGTGGTGTTGACTTCCTGGCATACCTGGGCACAGTAGGAATTCTGTCAAGGGGACAGGAGTGATCGGCACAAACACCATGTGTGACTGTCCTTGGGTAAGGAGTTAGTGTGGAATCTTCATGATGCTCTCAGGTTCATGCATTTTTCTCTGACTGAAGAATTGAAACAAGACCACTGTCATCAATGCCAGTCTAGCTGAATCCATGGGCTCCAGGTTCAGTGAGAGACCTCGTCTCAAAAAAGGTATCAAGGGCTAGAGAGATGGCTCAGTGGTTAAGGCACCTGCCTGCAGAGCCCAAAATGCCAGTTTAATTCCCCGGTGCCCATGTAAAGTAAGATGCATAAAGGGACCCATGTATCTGGAGTTTGTTTGCAGTGGCTGGAGGCCCTAGCATGCCTGTTCTCTCTCTCTCTGCTTACAAATAAATATTTTTTAATGTATCGAGCAATTGAAGATACTCGATGTCAACCTCTGGCCTCCATGCACATACAGACACAAAGAAAAGAACAAAGGGAATGGAAGGGAAGAAAAATCTCACTGCTCTGAAACCACCATGCTGATGAGAACAAGAGCTCAAGTCACCACTTACAACTGAACTGTCTGCCGACAGCCAACATCAAACAGTCGTGTAAACACGCTGTTTGAGATGAGCAGCCCACTGAACTTTCAGATATTAGCTGGGCCAACATGTGCTCTGCTGGAGGGGTTGACCTGGAAGGGGATAGGGCAGGTACACATGGCCTTCCTGAACTGGGATGTGCATCAGAATCCCTTTAAGTTTTATCATCTCTGACCCAGTCAGTCTTGGGTGGAAAAAAAAATTTTTTTAAGGAATCTAAAAAAATGTCAATATAGCTTATCCCAACAATGATAGACACAGTGCAAGTGGACATAAACCCCTCTCCCCATAGTTCACATGTGTCCCTCAAAGTTCTTGGGAATGTAACTCAGTGGGTTTACAAAGTGGGACCTTTAAGAGTTGATGAGGTCATGAGGGTGATAGTTTCAATGTCTGTATCGCCAGAGCAATAAAGCAGACTTGACCCCTCTTCTCGCTTTGCCTCCTACCGCCTACCATACTGTAAGGTCCTCCCCAGATGGTGACCCCTTGATCTTAAACATCACAGTCTTCAGAACTGCAAGAAATAAAGCTCTGTTCTTTTTAATTTTTGGTTTTTCAAGGTAGCCCAGGCTGACCTGGAATTCACTATGTAGTCTCATAGCCTTGAACTCATGGTGACCCTTTTACCTGTGTCTCCCTGAGATCAAAGGTGTGCACCACCACACGCAGCAAAGATCTGTTCTTCCATTACTGGGATTGTTATCACAGCACCAGACTAAGCCTTACCTGATCCCCCTACGGTTTCATTTTCCCAGTTTCCTTGCATATCTAAGTGAAATCCAGAATCATTTGCCATGTTCCTCTCAATGTTAAAGGTACAGGTTCTTTTACGGAGAAATCTTTTCATTATTGGGTCTTATTTATGAACATAGTATGTCCCTCTGTTTCCTCCAAATATTTGTCCTTTGGCAAGGTTTTCCTTATCCATTAGGTACATCCCACCTGTTCCGTGAAAGTTAATTGTAGACGTTTTTAAAATATGTATTTGTGCAAGAAAGAGTTGGGAGGGGGAGAATGGGTGTGCCAGGAACTTCTGCCACAAACATATTCGAGATGCTTGAGCCACTTTGTGCATCTGGCTTGATGTGGGTAGTGGGGAATTGAACCAGGGCACTCAGGCTTTGCAAGCAAGTGCCTTTTAACCACTGAACCATCTCCCCAATCCAGTTGTAAACATTTCATCTTTAGGTTGTCATAAAATGGATCTGCTTTTCCTGTTTTGTTTCACTTGATCTATATATTTTTTAACTGACTACATTTTTTTTAAACTACTGACTGAAATGTTTTATTTGGTCAGTGTTTTGAGAATGTTAAAAAATTATGATACAGTGGTACTATATGTTTACTCTTTGATTGGCAGTTTGGGCATTCATATTGGAGTCTGATAAAAAGGATCCACAGGTCAACATTGGGTAACTATGTCTTATATAATCTTTATCGTCTTGTTTTCTCAATTGGACCTGGACTGTGAAACCATATTCTCCAGATTGTCGGAGCCAGGCTGGGCCTCCTTGTATATGGAGTCACTTTTTATATGTTCTTCTGTCTTGTGCTGTTAGGCCTCCTTCCTTCCTTCCATTTCCTATGCTCTCCCGGGAGGTTCTCAGAGAAATGACACTGTCTTACCATCAGATTTTTCTGTCTCTGCTAATGCAGAAATCGGGCTTTAGCTATCAGCCTTCTCTCATTTGCCTTGTGGAATGCTGCTGAGGGAGGAAAATGCTTTCACCTACCAGGATCCATGCTACCGAGTGGGTAGGATCTTCCATTTCCCCCCTCCTAAGTCAGAACAGCAGGATGGTTTTTAATGAAAGGTAAACAAAAGCAGGAGTGGTTGAAAATGTATTTATTTTTCTTCAAATGATCTTTTTCAAGCAATAAATAAAAACTGACATGTTGACTTTTCTAAAATAAAAAAAAAATCAAAACTCCCCTAAACTATGTACATCCTACAGAAATACAAGCATATCAAATGTAGAAATGACACCACTCTGAAAGATGGGGTTATTTACACAAGTTACAAGTATTGCATTGATATCTTTCAGAAGTCTCTTCTTGAATGAATCACGAGCTGGAAGGAAGGACAAGGTATTGGGGTAGGGGCCTTAAAAACAGACACTCATCTTTCTTAATGAGACAAGAAAGTTTCAAGGAAACACACCACCAGACACCACATTGAACCTAATAATAACATTCCGGCAATAGCCAGCTTTCCAGGAGCATGAAAACGTCCCCACTCTGGAGCTCCCCAAAGAAACCACCTCATTCCTCAGCCAGCTGGGATGGTATTGGGGCCACGCCAAGCTAGTGACAAAGCCCTGCCGTGGTTTCTCTTAGACAAGTGAGCCGTGTTAGCAAGTCCTGGCCTCCGACAGCAGCCAGGAGCAGAGTTCCATCCTGTACCGGTGCCTGGCTCCAGTCCTGGTTTATTTGGCCCAGGGTCTCCTGAGTCCCAAGGTGACTGTGATGGACAGCCAAGGAGAAGCACTTCTCACTTCTGTAGGCCTCATGTCCACCCCAGTCTGCAAGCTCTTCTCATGGGGCATGCTCCCCTCTCCTCCCCCTTCCCGAAGAATCTAAATGCTTTTCTGGCTTCCCAACTGTATTGAACACCAAGCCCCCAAGCACAGAGGCCTCAGGAAGGAATGAAGCTGGGAGCTGCTGGCCACCTGCTTACCCGTGCGTCAGCCTAATACTACCTGTGCGGAAAGCTCACCCATCTCCTTCAGGGCTCCCCCACAAACACCAAGATCCCAGAGGAGGGTCAGGAGTGTGCCTTCTCTAATGAGCCTACAGCAAACCTGGTTAGACGTGAGTGTCCACACCTTCTGCCACTTAGACATTCCCTGTCATGAGAATCGCCTCCTGGGCAGAGCAGCTGTCTATGGAAACTAAGCCCACGGATGGACCCTGTTATGGTCGCTTCATTACAGCCATCCCAGGCCATCCAGGACAGAGGATGGCTTGGGACAGAGAACAATAAAAATGTCTTTTTCAACCAAGCCAATGTCCTATTGGACTTCTAAGAGTTTGGTTTCACATACAAAGAAAATGACTTTATAAATAGTTTGTTAGGAAGCTCGTCCTGAGTTCCCACTGTCTGTGTGGTTGAGACCCGGGATGACACACTTCCTAGACGAACACTCCTTGTACAAAAAGATCTCTTCTACAGAATACCTGCTCTCTGCCCTGCAGAAGCCCTGAGGGTCTTGAAACCCAGGGCTTTTAAAAATACAAAACCCTTTCAACCTCATTCTGTGCAGAATAGGAAGCAAGGGGCAATCTCTAAATGGGCCGACCATGTGGGAGCCCCAGTTCATGCTTATTTACTGTTCCCAAGGAAGCAGGGTATCACTGGCTTTTCTGAGGACTCCAGCCTGATCCCAAGGAAAGGCTGGATTCAGGCAGTAAGGACCAATCATGCGGTCCCAGGCTCATAGTTCACACAGGCAATGTAACATCCTGGTCCTGCCTGGGATGCCGGAAAAGAAAGAGCATTCCAGCAGGATTGGGACACTGAGACTTGAAGTTACTTTTGGATGAACAAGAATGTTCACTGAGCTCTAGACCCTCAAAGGGCTGAACAAAAAGGGGAGGAAGGAAAAGAAAAAGCCATGCTCTCATTTCTAACAAGTTTGCAATGACCTCTAATCTGGCACTCCATAACAACACTGGTTCACTTGTACCACAAAGGAGATAACATGTTGTGTGCTCCCTCTGCCCTCCCCCAAGCCCTCCCCACAGAAAACAGCCTCCTGCTTCCTTCCAAAGCCATTCCCGTAAAGGACCCTTCAAATGGCATTAACCTAGTCACAACCCAAAGTGGCTCCCAGTGCCGATGATGCACGTCACCAGGGCCAGCAGCCAACCCCAACCCCACCAATGCTCTCTAGCTCTTCTAGACTTCAGGAAACCCTGAAACATGGCACCCACTAGACCCTTATCCACTCCCCCAACAGGAATTCAAGTTCACCCCTAAAATTGAAAACTCCAATTTATGCATAACAGAAAGATCTACTTCAGCTGTGTCTCTAGTAATCTGGCCTTGCTAAATGCTATGCTGTAGGAAAATCTGAATTGCACCCCAATTTTCCAGGAGCACCCTGTCGAATATGGTATGTATCCAACAATATCCAAGATCTAAGCAAGTGGGAAGAAAATACTCCAACCACCACCAAACTGATCCTTGAAGAGAAAGGGTTGTGTGGCTGGGTCAGTGTGCCCAGGAACCAGATATAGAAGTGACTAGAAATAGATCTTTCTTTCTTCTCATGCACCACCCTGCTCGCTCACTTCTCTGGCAAGGACGTGAGACACCGCTCACTGCCTCGTCTGCACTCAGACGCTCAGTGGGACCTCAACATAAATACATTCTAAGTTCAGTCATTAGACTCCTGTACTTAACACCCTGAAGAAACTCTCAATAAATACTTTTATTTACTACTGAACATAATTACCCAGCTGGGAAAGAATTAGAAATGAAAACCATGTCCTAGAAGATTTCCTTCAAAAATAAAAATGAAATGAGAATTCCTGTGACTATAACAAAAAGACAAGCACATGGAACCAGGCACTTCTGGCAAACTCGTTTTCTCCTCCCTTTCCCTCCCTCCCCACTACTAAAACTCGTTGGGTACATATGCCAGATCTGTGGGTTTCGTAACTTCAAGCCTTACTGCTTAAAAAAATGAGGTAAGAAATTTCTACCTGAAAAAGTAAAATTGACACAAACCAAACCCAGGTCTTCCCCTGGCTGCTGACGCTGCCGTTATTGCTAAGTTGGAGTGTTTCGTTTGTTTGCTTTGAAGGTATAGTCAAAAGTTCTTATTGCCGTTCTAGCTGGCCCTATGGTTGGCCAAGGAGAGATGGATGGGGACAGAGCTTGGTCACCTGGCCCCAGCTGGAGAGTCCCTACTTGCTGCCCGCCCACGTGTGGCCCACGCAGCCCTTGCTGGGTGCCAACTCGGTTCTAGATGCTCAGAGACCTCCTAGCAGCTGGGGGAGGTGGTGATGGGGCTCTGCAGGTACTGCAGGCTGCCAGGGGCCGAGTGCACACCCACGGACACAGGGAAGCTGAAGACAAACTGGGAGGTGGGAGTCGGGGTACCCTTGCCCCTCTCTCTCAGGGGCCCGGAAGGACTGGCAGCCCCCACAGCACAGGACGTGGTCAGCACCTGGGACTCAAACTGCAGCAGCTGCCCCATGAAGCTGAAGTTGGGTGAGATGATGCTGCGACGTTGTTTGACGAACTCGAAGGCCTCCTCCAGCCTCACGCGCTTCTTCATCATCAGGTAGGCCAGACAGATGGTGGCCGAGCGCGAGATGCCCGCCTGGCAGTGCACCAGCACCCGCCCTCGACAGTCCTTCACCGCATCTGAAGCACACACGGGGGTGACACCATCAGGACATAGGGTGGGGGAAGATGAGCTGTGTTGGAGAGTGGGGGACACTCTCACTGAAGGGACAACCATGCTGGACTGGGAGGGGGAGAGGGAGACCCTGGAATCCCACCCACTGTAAATGATTTTCTCCATTTAACTGCGTGCCCATTGACAGTCAAGAACTTCCACTTGCAGATACAAAGACAGTGACCCAATTCTTCCCATGTGAAAAGTCTTACTGGATATTCACGTGGAGAGTTGGTCTTCCCAGCCCTACCACCCACCCACACAGCTTCCAGTGGGCAGGCAGGGAATGCCCACCCGGAGCAGCACACGCACCCCAGGGTTCCCTCTTATTCCTCCCCCACTGCGAGGGACAGCCTACCAATGTATTCAATGGCTTCCATGAACCAGGAGCTGATGTCTGCCTTGTGATTATCTTCCACCGGGATGCACTTGTATTGGTAATGTCCTTCAAAATGGTTGGGACAATCCGAGGAGACGTTCAGCAGGGCTGTGATCCCCAGGGTGTCCAGCATGTCTCTGCGGGCAGCATGGTAAGCACTGCCGAGGTAGAGGAAGGGGAGGATCTCCACAGGACCCCCCTGCACCAGGAAAAAACAAAAACCATGAGTGTAAGGCAGGTGGGACAAAGGCTGAAGTGGTGGGAAGAAGGGAAGGGAAGAGTCCTGTGAGGGGTTTTCTAGACCCTGGAGAGAAGCCTGATGGATACAGGCTTTCTGTTTCTCCTTCCTCTCCAGTGGGCAAAAGTGAGATCAAGCCCTGTGCTTGACACCTGCTGGCTCGAACAGCCCACGTCCCCATGATAGCTGAGGACAGCAGAGACACAGTCTCACACTGAGTCAGACTGGCTAATGTATTGTGTGCTATGAGTCGTGTGCTTTAGGAACCTGCTTGGTTGCTATGTCTACAACAAGTACACATGTGCCTCACAGACAGAGATCACAGCCTACACTCAGGAAGCTTGCTGGACTCCTTTTTTTTTTTTGTTTTGTTTTGTGTTTTTGAGGTAGGGTCTCACTGTAGCTCAGGCTGACCTGGAAATCACTCTGTAGTCCCAGGCTAGCCCTAAACTCACAGCGATCCTCCCGCCTCTGCCTCCCAAGTGCTGGGATTAAAGACGTGCACCACCAAGCTCGGTTCAGAGTTGCTAGACTCTTTAACATCGCTCCCTGACCATCTGACCCAAAGCGAAGGAGGGGAAGGACTTGGAGGAGATGCAGTGACTTCAACTGAGTTTCTTAAAGCAGGACAGCTGGCTTTCTACGTCCATTGGCATTACAACTTGCTAGTACAAGGGGAGCAGCCTGCCTATTGGAGAAGACCAGGATTTCAGCCAATGGCCTGTTCCTTTCATGAAGGGTCTTCATCAGCTTCCATCAACAGGTCTAAACAGAACTCTCAACTTGTCCACTCAAAACATTGGAGGCCAAAAGCCAGGCATGGTGGGTACAGGCCTGTAACCCCAGCACTCAATCGAATGAGGCAGGAGTGTCACAAGTTCAAGGTGGGCATGGGCTATCTAGGGAGACCCTATCTCAAAACAAAAATAAACCAGAAGGGTGATGTCTTGGCATTTCTTAAGGGAGAAGAATGCAAGGGAAGGAAAGGACTTCAGGGATAGAAGACCCTACCCAGATACTCGAATGGAGGGACTGTGTTTGAAGCCTTGGAAAAAGCAGAAACTCTGAAAAGCACATTTCTCTTTGTTCCCCTGGCCCTGAGCTCTGTGAGCGGGTCTACCTGGTCATGATGTGGGGTCCCACAAGAGCTGCAGCCCAGATCCAGGGACTCCGTGGTGCTGGGGTGAACAGGAGGGATGGTTGCCAGAGCCTTGGTTTTGGAGCAGAATTCTGGGTACTCTGAAGAAAACCTCTCATAGCCACCTGTAAAAAGAGAAAGAAGGGCCAGTTA
This sequence comes from Zapus hudsonius, assembly GCA_004024765.1. Lineage (NCBI taxonomy): Eukaryota > Metazoa > Chordata > Mammalia > Rodentia > Dipodidae > Zapus > Zapus hudsonius. The sequence continues at coordinate 46,908 of PVHP010005913.1, forward strand.
GACTACAGAGCCAGTAGGAAGCCAGAAAGAGCTGGAGCACCACCAGGCTACAGAGAGCAGTTGATTGTATTTCCACGAGATGGCGCTGTGAATCTAGACATAATGAGAATTTCCCTCAGGGCCGAAGGATGCTGGGAACCTGAGGAAAGTTGTTTGGACAAGACTTCACTTTGGGATAAAGGCACATGTGCAGATGTCACATGGACCACGTGGGATCTGTGAGCATTAGGACAGGGAAATGTGCCCCAGGTCCATCCTTCCCTTCAGTTCTCCCACAGGGGAAAAAGAGAAGGGGAAAAAAAGACTTAAATCACCCTGCACAGTCTCAAGCGAGAGGCTGCCATCAAACAAATCCTTCCTGCCACATACAGATTTGGGACAAGGGAGGATTTCCTGACCTGAGTGTTGATAAGCCCTACACAGTCGATCTGTGAGATCATATTCCTCACAAGGAAGGCCTTTGGAATTATCTGTCCAGCAAGGGCCTGAAGGCAGAGACCTCTGGGACTTTCCTAGTGGGTGACTTCTAATCTTCAACGTTTGGCCTTGCTTTTATTTATTTTTTTTTCTTTCCTGCTTTTAACGCTGCAGGGTTTTTTTTTTAAGAACTTTTTTTTTTAAAAAACATTTTCTTTATTTATTTGAGAGAAAGAGAGAAAGAGGCAGACAGAGACAGAGAATGGGAGCACCAGGGCCTCCAGCCCACTGCAGACAAACTCCAGAAACATGCACCACCTTGTGCATCTGGTTTTACAATCTGAGCACCGGGGAATCAAACTCGGTCCTTCTGCTTTGCAGGCAAACGCCTAAACTGTTAAGCCATCTCTCCAGCCCCTGGTGCAGTGTTTGCAGAACCAGAAGTGCTGTTACCTCAGTACAGCTGTATGTCATTCAACTGCTCAAATGACAAGTAGGCGGATGGTCCCACGGTTGCCCAGCTTCCCTCGGCATGTCTGTGACACAGGGCACTATGCCCTCCAGCTGTTCACCGTAACCCCCATGGACCAACATGTGATGGTTAGTCAAGCCCTTGTCTCTAATCCCAACCCTAAAAACCGCTTCCTGCTGCTTCCGAGAGGAAGGAAAATGAGTTTACAGAGACAGGGCACCCATTTTTTCCCTATCTGACCTGAGGCTTCTCTTCCCTCTTCTCCCTCCCTCTGGATATAAAAGGATATCTCTGTGGTCACAGGCCTCTTTCCTGCTGAGTCACAGTGACCAGCCTCCTAGGGTAGAAAACTTGGGGGCTGGCTGGTACTGCCAGCTGTAGACATGTTGGTGGCCTCAGCATCCAAAATCTCTTTCCAGTCAGAACCCCTTTCTTATGCAAAGGCATACTGCTCAAAACGCAGAGACTAGAATCTGGGAGACACGGAACCTGCAAAGGTCTGCAGCCCAAACCCCTGTGAACCTCTGTCTGTGGCTGGAAGTTTCAGCTCTTGGCTTCTCCTCAGCCAGAGAGACAAACTATGGTCGAACACCTCTGACAACCGAGGTCACTTGTCACTCTAAGTATTTAGGTAAAAAAATAATAATCTGGCTATTCCATCATTTAAGTGACCACAACACATTTGGAAAAAAATAAGTGTAAGGTTGTCAATAGGTTCCCAACCAGAAGGCAGATGTAAATGTGGGTGGCGTGCAGATGCCAAGGTCACCAGGCAGGAGCCCCAGAGCACTCAGCATGCCCTTCCCATTGCAGAGGAGGTGCAGGTTCTGACTAACCCCACATTGCAGAAAGGACACGGGCTCTACAGGCATCGTGAATCTCAGCTTAGTGAGCTGTGCAGCCTGCCTCCAGGAGAGCCTCTCTGAGCCTTATCGGTCAGCTTCCTCCTCCCTTGCAGAGCCCCTAGGAGGATACAGAGTGCCTTCGTGGAGCAGACACATTGTACATCACTTCCTGGCACCTACAACCGAGATGTCCTCTCAACAGGGATCCTTCAAGAGGAAAAGAAAAACCAATGGGGCCATGATGCACACTGGTCATGTCCTGGCCTCTATCCTGGGCTTCACTGATGGCTGTTCTGGGTAGTCTTGAGACCTAGTGGGCAAAGAAAGGGCAGGCCCCACACTTCCTGAACTAAACCTCCCTTCTGGGCATGCGCATCATCCACGTCCTGGGGTCACTCAACCAGGCTGGCTCAGTAAAACCCTGCTGGACAGACCAGAGTGGGGCAGCAGCAAGCAGCTGAGTGGCAGGATCAGTGGCCCAGAAGGCAGAGTGGAGGCCAGACAAGGCCTGAGAGGGACCTTGGGTCACCTTCTCCAAGCAGATTTGTTATGTCGACAGGAGAGAAAGTGACTACCTGGAAAATGCACCAGAGACTGGAGAACAGAGCCTAATTACTAAACAGCCTGGGAGGACGGATCGGTGAGTAACCAAGGAGAGAAGTAACTTTGTAGCCCAAGGGACAGGAGATTTGGACAATTCTCCCTGGCACTGATGGCCAATTTCAGAGCTGCTGCTGGCTTTGCCAGGTCCCTGGCTGGTTGTTGAGGACAGTTAGGGTGATGACCGGGGAGAAACCATCAATTCCCCACTCTACATGGCCCTGTAAGTTCACTGATAACATCGGTGTCAATCAAGAACGTCAGCCAACCCAAAGAGCGGGATGCTGTCTACCTGCCAGGGTCCAACTAGCTCCCCTAGAAAGCATGATGCCCAATTTTAGAGTCTGAAACCAAGGTACAGATCAGTCAAGGGCCAGCATTCAGCCTGGCAACCTCAAAGGCAGACTTGGACCCTGACCATCAGGAGCTGCTGCCCAGCCTCCCCCACCTTCCACCCTTCCCATGGAACACTGGTTTTCCCGGGCAGAGTAGATTTTTCAGACACAAAAAGAACAGCTCCCAACAGGGCACTGCTGATTACTTCTCCCAGAAGCAATAGAGTGAACAGAATGAGCAGTACTTCAGGAGTGTCTCACTTTGTGAATGTTTGTTTTGGATGCATGTGTCCCCTCTGTGGATCCTGGCAGAAATGCAACAGTTTGTGAGAAGGTCTCTTTTTAGCCAAGGCTAGCCTCAAACTTCCTGCCTTAGACACTCGAATGCTGGGATTGCGGGTGTGAGCCACCACACCTAACTCAGTTTTTTTAAAGATGGCTTTAAGACTGTGTGTGCGCGTGTGTGGAGTGTGTATGGTACAGTGTACTGTGTGTGGTATATGTGAGTGTGTGAGCAGGTGCACACGTGCCATGCGTGAGCACAGGAAGAGAAGACCAGAAAAGAACTTCAGGTGTTCTCTACTGCTGATCCATGTGCGCCTTCAAGTTGAGTCTCCAACCTGGAGCTGTGATTTTTAGGTCCGTGACCCCAGTAATTCTCCAGCTCTGAGCCCCACAAACTGGTGCTAGAGATATGCATGGTCACACCCAGCTTTGGGGGGGGCAGATAACGTGGGCCATCTCAGGCCCTCATGCCTAAGCAGCAAGTGTTTGTAACTCTGAGTCATGTCTCCAGCCCTGACTTCCAGACTTCAGAGGGCTGCAAGCCCACAGGCCCTCATCCAAAGAACCAAGTTTATATAATCCAATTGTACCTGAAAGTTATTCTTGTCACTTCCCAAAAGATCCAAGCTTTATAGTGTGTGCCTCCTGCATGTGTCCAAGAGCAAGTGGAAGCCACGCATGGTGGTGTGAACTGGTCAGTTCCAACACAGCGGCACCTCCTGAATAAAATTCCTAAAAAATATGTCCTCTCCTGTTCAGTGTTATTTCATAACAGATTTCTTCCTCATTTCGACCTGTTTTCCCCATGGCCTTATTTAATAACAACATATTTCTTAAGGCTAAGGATGTAACTCCTGGTAGAATGTTTACCAAGCATGTGAGAGGCCACAGGTTGATCTCAGTACTTTAAATAAATAGTGTTTAATAAATAAATTTTAAATAAATAAAAAAAAGGACACACGTCTACAACATGTGTTTGTGTATATACACATGTGTGGGCTTTAAAATGGCGATACCACTGTAATAGGACTCCTATTGGGACCTGGGCCAGGAAGGACTCTTACAGAGGTGACCACGTTGTGGATCTTGATGGGGGCTGTTACCTTTTCCCTGCCATCCTGGACCCTTAGAATCTCCCTGTTTCAGGAGAGCCTGTAAAGCACATCTAGGTTGTTTGAAGGTCATGTGCCTTTAGGAACTTCACTCTAACTGATCAGTCTAAATTTTATCCAAGTGGGCTTCCGACCTTGGGTCTCTGCATTCAGAGAGCCCTCCCTGCCTTCCCTGGGCCGGCTGGCTGACCCCTGGCTGTGAGTCCCCCATCCTATCTGCTTCCGTTGGAGACAAACTTATCTTCCTGCCTGACTTCCTCTGTTAGCTGCGAGCTGCCTGCCAGTAAGGAAAACCGGCATCTGGTTTCACAGCTCCTAAAAGTTTAAAGGAATTCTTGGCTCCTTAAAACGGTCACCCTTTCTCTATCAGTTTTCTGTGGGGCCCACCAGGGTGGGTGCAGCCCTGCCCTCCTACAAGATCACAGACAAGCCCAAGGGAGCTGCTGACAGCTAGACAAGATGATCGGAGAGCTCTTTCCATGGGCACCTAGGCCGTGCTGAGATACTTTTGTTGACTAGAAACACCCTACTCAGTGGATGCCAAGCCTGGGACTGCTTCACACATCACAAATATGTCCCTGGGGAAAATGGAGATTGAGGATTTTGTTGAAGCCCTGTTTTACAATTCTAGCATTCCCATTCCTTGCCTCTGGGGGCATTGTGTTACACTGGCAAACAGAAAAGTGAGTCATCCCCCTCCCACACACAAGGTAAGAAACCTGGGCAAGTCCTGTAGCTACACCCAGGGGACGGGGACAGGGGTAGAAGGCAGTCACCAGCAGAGCTACTGAGCCTCTCTCCTGCCCCCTTTCCTTCCCTCTTATCTTCCCACCCACATTCAGTGTGGAGTCGGCCCAGAGACCAGGTGAGTTCCCAGACTGGAGACAATGGAATAGCTCCATGCCCCCCCCCCCCCAAACAGCTCTAGGAGAGTTCTGAGGTCAGGTTTGAGTAAGAAGTGACAAAGGACATGAGGTAAGTTCTAGACAGGAGTAAAGATAATGTTTATTATACCTGAAAAAAAAAATTAAGACAAGGTCTTCCTATGTGGCCCAGGCTGGTATGACTTGGTATCCACCTGCCTCAGAGTGCAGAATACACATGCGTGGGCCACAATGTCAGGCTAAAATCTTCTTGTATCAGGGATTAATATGTGAGAAGCCCAAAGGTAACGAGTGATTTTTATTATGGTAAAACTTTCCTATTTTGTTTTAAAAGAGCAGGACATTCTAAGAATATGTGAAGCAGCGAAAATGATCTGCAAAAATGAGTATTGAGATAAAAATCTAGAAAGAAATAAAATAAATCAAATAAAAATTCGAAATGGCCCCTAAAAATACTTTATGGGATTTTAAATTAAAGGATTTCCAATGGAAAGCTTTCACTAGCAAAAAAAAGAAATTGTGCAAGATTTTAGTTATTACTTTTAGGAAAATTTGGGTGTTACTAAATGAACAGTATTAACACTGCATGCAAATGATTGAAGTGACAAAAATAGGAAAAATGAGTTTTTAAGTGCAGTTAATTTAAAAAACTACATCACTTTGGTTGAGAAGAACCGCATCTACACTGTTGCTTTCTGTGTCCCCACCTTAAGGAGGGCACCCACTGTCAAGCCTCCCACCTGCCCACTGAAAGCCCACCTACCCTCCTAAACCAGCACGGGAGGATCATGGATAACCTAAGCTTCCTTATATCCTCCTTTAGGTCTGGGTGCCAAGGCTCCGACCTACCTAGCCACGCCTCTAATGGCAGGCTTCCTGTGTCCTTGAGAAGTGGGGAGCCCTGGCTTTCTTCCCGCCTTTAGGCACCTTTCTGCTCTCCCCAAGGAAGACGTTCTCAGCAGGCAGAGGGGAGGGAAGAGATGTCACATCAACTAGAGGCAGGCTATGGCCTTGAACCTCGCAGGCGCCCTGCAGCCACTACAGGAAGCATTCCCCTATCTCAGAATTGAGGCTCTTGCTTCAAAGAGCAACTGGGCAGAAGTTCAGACTTTGGGTGAGGGGAGCTGTTCCAGTAGAGGCTGCACCTCGGGGTCTTTGAGAGGGGAAGGGGAGCTCTCCCAATCCCAGAGGGCAAACGTGGAGGGAGGGAGGCCAGGCCTTGAAGGAAATGGTGCTTTTCCATAAACCAAACGCCTGGCCTTCATCAGGGGACTGTCACTTGGCCCCGAGGCCACCTGTCCTCCCCAGTCTTTAGTCACTATCTGCCCCAAGCTCCAGAAACGGCTCTCAGAACCGGTCTGCTTCCAGGATTCAGGCCGGGTGAGGAGATGCCGGGAGCCAAGAGGTTTAATCTTAAAAATATGCCTCTTTCCCGGGCGCCGGGCCCATCTGTGCGCCCCGGAAGGAAGGCCAGGGGCCAAGGGCCCGCAGCTGCCGCTCCAGGGCGCTCCCCTCCGGATTTCTTCCAGGAAGAAAAACAAAACAAACCCAGATTCCACGTGGGGCTGGAAGCCGCCCAGCCTCACGACCTCAGACCCAGGCCAGGGAAGGAAGGCGCCGGCTCAGGCTCTAAATCCGGACTCCAGGGCTCCGCAGAACCTAGCTCAACCGTTCCCCGTCGGTCCCAGTAGTTGGTCACCGTTCCCACCCGCCGAGGTGGCCAGAGGCAGCAGAGGTCGAACAAAGGCTCGGACACCCATGCCGTCCAGCCCGGGGTCCCCGCGGGGACGCTGCGCGCGCTCCAGCCTCGGGGATCCGTCCCTCCCCGGCCGGCCCCGTCCTCAAGCGCTCTGGGGAGAAGGGAGGGAAACCGGGCTCCGCTGGAGGTGCAAAAAGGAGGCCCTCACGGATAAAGAAAGATCAGCAAAATCGCCTTAGCGGTTCAAGCGCGGGTCAGCGGCAGCATTTCCCCAGCAGCTGACGGGTCAAATGGTCAGGAAACAACTGCGGAGAACAAAGCCCCCCGCTGTTCACCGGGCAAACCCCGCTCGCCCGCACCGAGCAGCTCGGTGGTGCTTTTGGGAGGGGGCGGGTGGGACGGAGGGAGAGAGGGAGGGAGAGAGGTTTCCGCTCCCCCCCCAACAGATCTGGAGAGGAAGGGGCGGGAGGAGGGGGCGAAGGGCGCCTGCGGGGAAAGGGGTAGCTCTGATCGCGGGGGTCCAAAACGAAACGCCTCCGGGTCGGAAGCGAAGACCCGACCGGATCTAAAGAATGCTTGGAATGTGCCGGCCGGTGGCCCGGGGCACGGTGCGGCCAGGGGCGCCCCCAACCCCACGCGCCCAGCACGACCCCCCAGCGGGTGGCCGGCAGAACGACCTGTCCTCGCAGGTGCGGCCAGTGCCGGGGACAGCATGAAGTCCTTTCGGGGTTTCTGACTTCTCAATTTGACGAACCCCTCTCCCCCTTCCTCCATCAGCCGAGTTTGGCCGGGGTTCACTTAAATCGGGCACGCGCCGCCGCCTTCAGATGGTCCACAATGGTGCGTGAACAAAAGGTGGCCATTCTCCACCATTCAGGTTTCCGCGGGATACAGCTCCAGAACCCCGGCTTAGCCCGGGACGGGGTGAGGGGGGGACGCCCGGGAAGTTGGGGGACGCCTTCCAGGAAAGCTGAGTGGGCCAGTGGGAGACAAGAGACGTATCGATCCCTACAACGCCGGCTGCCCAGTTCCCCCTCTGCATTTGCCAAGGGCCAGATTTTAGTCGAACTCACCGGGTCGATGCCACCTCGGCGCTCGCCCTGCTTTGGTTCCCAGAGTCACATTCATTACAGGGACAAGAGGCCTATTTTGTCCCCACCCTCACTGTGGTACACAGGGGAGCTTCCCTGGGACTTGGAAGAAATCGTTTCTTCCGCCAGGCCAGGACCCTTAGTAGCGTGTCAATAAATGCGGTAACTCTAGGACGCGTGCGGATGGCAGGTGCCCGGGAAAACGCGCCAGCACGGTCCCCGGGGACTCGCGGGTCGCAAGCGCACAAAGCACGGCCAAGCCACGCACACCCACAGGCACCGGGACGGACTCCGCGACCTGAGCCGCTTGGAGACTTGTTCCCGGACCTAGTAAGGGGGTCCTCGGCGCCTTCCCCTCCAGCGGGCACCGGGCGCACACGGTTACCTTTGAGCAGGCAGATGTCGGTGCGCTCGGCGTTCCGGCGCAGCGCCTGCACCACCAGCGACACGGTGCTGTCCTCGCGGAGGCTGTCGGCGCGCGGGCTGCGCTCGTCGTACACGATGACGGCGGAGTAGAGGCCGGAGCGCAGGCGGGTGCGCACCTCCTCCTCGGCGGGCAGAATCTGCTCCAGGCTCACGGAGCCCTTGGCCCGCCGCCGCACGATCGTATTGCAGCGCACGTTGACCGAGCCTCGGATGTAGCCCGCGCTGTGCGCCAGAAACGGCCTGCAGTCCAGCAGCAGGCACTTGCCGCCGCTCGGCAGCCCCAGGGCGCCCACGTTCTCGTCCCGGTTCATCAGCCTTTTGAGCACGCTACAGTCCATCTCCCGCAGCTCCTCCATCGTCACCATGTCGCCGGGAACGGCGGCAGCTGGGAGCCCAGAAGACCGAAGGCACCCGGACCGGCTCGGCTACGGAAGGGGCAGGCGAGGGCCGGGCGGGCACCTGCCCGAGTGGCCGCAAACTTGGTCCCCCAAAGGTTCCCTTCCCGCAGCTCAGCCTCGTCCCAGACCCGTCTTCCAGCAGCCTCGGCGTTACATAGCAGTCGGAGCCGCCTCGGGAGCCCGGGAGGACGCCGTGGAGGGGACTGTGTTGACCGGAGAGGACTACGGGCTCCCCTGGGTTCGTGGCCTCGAGCGTTTGGCCAGTCAGGCTGCTCCCGTTGCCTCCCGCGCGGTCGCCGTCGTGGCCCACGCCCCGCCGGAGCCGCCGGTGCGCACTACCCCAGCCGGAGTTTCCTCCGGGTTTAAAGATTTATTAATGCTGCTCGGCTCTCCCCGGGGAGGAGGGGGGGCATTACTACCGCGAGGCCACGCCCCCGCGAGGCCACGCCCCTCCCCCTCGGCGGCGCGTGAATGGAGAGCCGTGCGCTCGCGCCCGGACACGTGACCTTGACGTCACAAAGAGAGGAGTAAACAGGGCGCCGGGTGCCGGCTGCCAGGCCCATTCATAAATCCGGGAGCTGGTGGAGAGCGAGGCCGGCTTGACCCTGCCGCGGATCCCGGCTTTGTGAATGGAGCGCGCGCCGCCCAGCCTCCGCCGTGCGCCTCCGGCCCGGCCGCCCCGCTGCGCCCCGCGCGCCGCGGAAACCTGGCCGGGCTGGGATGGAAGCTTCGCCCCGGCGCTTCCCCCGGGCTGGTTCCGGCTCCCTGGTCTCGCCAGCCACCCAAGTGCCCTGGAGAGCCCCCCGCCAGGACCTGGCACCTCCTCTCCCCAAATCCACCTTGCGCCTTCGGGCCAGGCTATGGTTTAAGCATTTGGGGGGTTTTATCGTTTTTCATTGCTTTTCCCCCAGACGTTGGCTTGGGCTTTAGTGTGATCGATTTTCATCCCAAGCCATTAAATCAGCTTTACAGCTTCCCGTGGAACGTGGGCAAACCCAGCCTTAGATGAAAGGGAAAGCCTGACGAGAGGGGGTGTGGGGCTTGTCACTTTACGACCCCCGGGAGGCGTTAATTGCCTCAAGGTTGTTCCTGTGTCGGAGAACCGGGAGGCACTCCTGTCCACGCTTCCGAAAAGATGTTTATTTAACCATGGTGGGGAGAGGAGCCCGACGTTTTCCGCTTTGGGGGAAGTCCTCGCCCCAGTTTGCACACATGCGAATTGTCCTGTCAGGAAATTACTATTTGGATCCACATTTGGTTCGTTCGTGGTGGAATCCTGGGGGAGGAGGGGGGGAGTCCACATAAAGAAAGACCTTTTGAAGGGATTTAATAAGGGTGGGGGGTGAAGTTTCTGCACCCCTCTTTCTAGGTCACGTAGCATCAGCACCCAGGTTTTAATTTCCCAGAGGTGAGTTTTGGCAGGGTTGGAAGGTGGGGGAGGGGGAATACACTCGGCGGGGACCTTACAGAAGCCAAAAATTATTCACCCGACATCTTGCCAAGCCTTGTTAGTGAAAATTAATCACCCGCCGATAAGGGAATTACAGGGTTCGGAGGCGGCGAGGTCGAATATTCCGTTCCAGGTCGCCCGTGGAAGCCGGGCCTCGTGGGTCCTTTTGGCCCAGCTCTGCCCGCTCCACTCTCCTTTCCGCCTTTGTTCCCAGCGGGGCCGCCCTGCCCCCAGCTCACCGCCAGCCCCCCGGGCCACCCCTGCATTCCCCCATCTAAACAGCTGGATCAGCTTTGCTCGGGCCTGGGGTCTACGCTCTTCACAGTGCACCCAACCCCCCCTCAGTCCAGGTCCTCTGGGCTGTGAGGGGCCGGCTTTAGCCATCTTTCCTTTGGCCTTGGGTTCTAAAATGGCCCTGATATTGTTTTCAAATTCAATATTTTTTGTTCATGGATTTTTCCCCTCCCTTTTCTTAATAAACCATTGCATTAACATTGATTTTGGTTGCTGACTTTCGAACCTACTCCCCCTTAAATCGTACATATTAGGGTGCAAGCTCACACTAACCCTGACCTCCGAAGGGACAAAAACTCTAGGCTCCCCAAGACAGCCTGGTGGCAGGGTCCCAAGCAGTCATCAAAGGCGCATTGCACCTCCCTTCTTGCCCGATGGGAAGGGTAAAGGGGGTCTGGTCCTCATTGTATTTCTGCGGAGATGACAGCGTGGCTCTTGTCGCTCAAACCCCCAGATTCTGGAGTGTCCCCAGTTCAAGGAATACCGCCTCCCCCGCCTGCACCTCCACAGTCCTGGGCTGATTGACTCCTGGGAACTGCTTCTCCAGCATCTTGGAAATCTGACCCCGACCAGGCCTCAAGTCCTGGCCCAGGGAAACAGATTGCGTTACAAAGGCTCTGTCTGATGGGGCATTTCTTGACTAACCCTCTCTGTCCCAGTCAATTTCCCGCGAGTGGCAAGAGCTGGGGTGACGTCCCGGGGTCTCAGGGGCTAGCCTTTGTCTCCCCAGCGCTGGAGGCGCCTCTGGTCCTTGAGCTCACGTGGCCGGTAAATAACAGTCAAATCCTGGTGGTGGAGGCGGGGAAATGCCCACCAAACAAAGCGTTGCTTTCTGCCCAACAGTGATCCGTGCTGGAGAAGCCCGTAAATCCCGCAGGCAAGTCACACGTAGGGGATGTGGACAGACGCGTGTGTGTCCACGTGTGCGTGCCTGTGTCTGTGCGCTGGCTCCCGGGAGGGGGACAGCCACTTAGGACTTAGTGCATTTGAGCCAACAGCTGCTTTTGTTACAAAGGCGATGTCCTGATTTTTGAGAGAGTTAATAAAGCAACAAAATCCACTTCCCCCAGCTCGGGAATTAGCCTTCCACCCTGTGAATGTCAGCAAACCAGATTTAAATGAACATACTGTATTGATCAGAAGGACACTGTGTGAGTACCTTAGATTTTTTTTTTTTTTAATCGAAGTGTGTGGGCCATTTGGTTCATAGTTAAGTGAATACAATATAAAGCCTTCCCAGTACCGGCTATAAAACAAATATAAAACTCATCTTCCGTTGGTCTACAGGCTAGGGGTGGGAAACAGGAACCATGTGAGTCAGCTTGTCAATAAGATATTGCAGAAAAAAAGCATTTGGAAGGCTTGAATGTCATTTCAAAGTTAATTTAATTAACAACACATATCTTCAGGGATCAGGATGGGATTGCCCATGGAGCTATTTGATTTCTGTTCATCAGTAAACCTCAGGGTGAAAATACTTTTAAAAATTCACTGTGACATGTAAATCCAGCTTGTCTTTCATCAGACAGTCCTTAGACCGGACCTCCTTAGTCACTGTCAGACTCCAGCAAAGCCCCTGCTCTGGTTTAAAAATCTTTCCTTGCAATTAGGCAGTTGTGTGATCTGGGAGTCACAAGCCCTGAGTACAATCCCCAGAGAGGACCTTGGCTTCTATTATGGTTTTGATGCCAACCTCTGATTCACAGTCCTGTAACTGAATGAAAACTTGCCTCAAAAGTCATTAGTGAAAAAAGAAAAGAAAAAACAATTAAAGAGAGAGAAAAAAACAGCTGCTTCCATGGTGACCATGACAACCTGCACCAGGGTGATGGAGACAGACACAGAGAATACTCAAATCATACCAAAGCAGAAATCCAGAAGCTGCTGAGAGCTCAACACTAAAGTAAACTTGAAACACACCCACCACGGCTCAGGGAATTCTTTGGAAAAGGGGGCAGAAAGATTTTAAGACCCACAGTTATCCAGAGGCATTGTCCCCTCTACAAATGACTGACTGCTGTTCTCACAACTCATAACCTACAACCCCATGGTGAATACCAGCAATCCCACTTGAGGAAGGCCCTCAGAGGAATGGGGCCAGGGAAGAGGGGAATTATGGTACCAACACATCATGTGCCTATACAAAGTTTCTAATTAATAAAAAAAAAGATACACAATAAATACTGCTGAAAAGAAAGAGAAAAGAAAAAGAAAGAAAAATGAGCAAAAAAAAAAAAAACAGGGAAAAAACCAGAAAAACAAAAAATTTTAAAAAGAAAAGAAAAACATCATTAATGAATTAAGGTGTTAGTGGAAAGGGGGGAGTCCAGTGTAGTCCCCTAGTTTCTGAGCCAAGCAAAACGAATGCTCTGCTTACCTGGATATATTTATGCTCTGTTACAGAAAGGCCCAGAGGAACTGGAGACCAACGCATGCTCCAAGCAGAAGTCTGCCTCCACAGTATGCTCTTCAGCAAGGTTTACCCATGGGATTGAGAAATTCCTGCTCTCCTTCCCTGCCTATCTCTGTCCTTCAAGTCACAGCTCAAAGGCAGTGGAAAGTGTTCAGTTATGTCTGGACAACATCAACAGAAAACTAGGAAGCATAGCCTAAAAGGTTTTTTGTTTGTTTTGTTTTGTTTTGTTCTGAGAGAGGGCCTCCTTGTAGCCCAGGCTGGTCTTGAAATCCCTGTGCAGACAAGGCTAGCCTTGAACTCCTAATCCTCCTGATATAACTGTCCTAACATATGAGAAGAAATTTTAGAGAGCCACCTATGCCATCAGACTATTGAAAGAATGGATTCCAAAATTAAAATTTCCCCCAGGAAAATCTCATGAAAGAAAGCCTTTGAAACCCTGGTGCTAGCCAGAGGAGGAATTTGTCCCTTAGAAAGATTGGACAGTTCTGACATGTTGTCAGATGACGTTGTAGGACAGAGAGAAGAAGAGACAAGGTGTGGGAAGCACAGCTCTGGTCAAACCTAAACCTCAAGTTAGGTCTACAAAGCTAGACCCCTTTCTTTATTCCTCTTCCAAATGCAGCCACATTCAATACATCTATTTTTTTGTTTGTTTGTTTCACTTTTGCTTTATTGTTGTTTTGTTTTTCAAAGTAGAGTCTCGCTCTAGCCCAGGCTAGATCTGGAATTCACTATGTAGTCTCAGGCTGGCCTCGAACTCACGATGATCCTCCTACCTCTGCCTCCTGAGTGCTGGGTACTAAATAAATCTTTCTCTGCTTTTCACCATTACTTGTCTCTTTAATTGGTGGATTGGGGAATGGTGGCCCAGCCTAGTTTAGTGGGACTGTCAGAGTCCAAACTTTGACCCTAGTACTCCAGTAACACTCCCTTCCAAGTCTTGGGATTTCAGGCCTGTGCCACCATGCCCAACTAAAGGGTTTATTTTTATTTGTCTTTTAGTGTTGTTTACCATTTAGTTTTTGGTGCTAAGTTCAGTTTAGCATTCTTCCAAGGGTGGTTCCCTGGCTCTCGCTAAAGATTTAAATGGCTAGGCTTACAACCCAGCTGCTTTGCCAAAAGGTTGTAATGTATTGCTTTTCTTATTACTTTCTTTGACAACTATTTTGTCAAGGGTATGCCAGCATTTAGCTGAATGACCTTGAACGAGGCATGCTCTCTTAGCTGGAATTTCCTTACCCAGAAAATAATTTGTGCAGAACAGTTTCCAGTCTGCCACATTTCTACCCCAAAAAATTCTGAGCAGGGGGACCTTGTATCCATTTTCACTTCACCTCCCTTCCTATCTCATCCTCCCCTGAGCCAAGCACACTAAGTGCCACACATTTTAGTTCCTCTGTCCCCCTCATAGACAATGTATACTCATGGAGAGCAAGGCACATTTTTTTTGGGGGGGGGACAAGTTGTAATACCCAAGCATTCTGATAAAACTTCATATTTTTGTATGGTGTGATGGTGGGTACATGTGGTAATTTGAATGTATGGCCCCATAGATTCAGCTGTTTTATTAAAATTGTGTTTGCATCCCAAGTCCCCCAAAACATTGCAGGCCACTACCAAGGCTCTTGGTTGCCCACCAGAATGAGATGGGTAAGACCTTATTTCTGAAGACCACATAGGCTTGGGCTGCAGGTCACTAAGAAATCAAGCTGCTGCTGAGCTGGAAACCTCCTCCCTGGTAACCAGCTGACAGAAAGCTGGAAAAAGCTATGCTGCTTGCAGCCCTATGGGAGAAAGAAGTCATCAATGGTGGTGAACAGCAGTGGACCTTGCAAGCCTTAAGAATGGCCAGCCAGGCCAAATGTGGCAACTGGGGCAACAGTGGCACATCTATTGTGGGGGAAACCAATTGCTCTCTAATTGGACTGGAAGCCTGCTCCATGGGAGGGAATATATGCCTGGTACTAAAGACCTAGTCAAAGCCTATGGCAGGGGAACCCTAACCTGCTGGTGTCTGGCTAAATGCATATATTATGCCAACCAAATTGCCTTATAAGCACTTTTTAAAAAATGAGCATACCCATATAATAATACTACTGTCACTTTTGGCTACAGAGCTTCTCTTTTTCAGATGGTGGTGACCACTGGGATAACTCAAAAGACACCACAGTGCTGAGAAGAAATGACAGTGGAGTGTTCCGCACTGGAACATCTCCGTCACACTTCCCAAGGCTCAGGGTCTATTGAGGAAGAAGTGGTGGAAAGATTGTAAGAGCCAAAGCAAGGGTAGGACTGCTTACAACGCAAACTTCCAGACACAAAATAGCCTTGATATTCATGACTTCACGGTGCCTGATAATACCTACACATAATGGAGGAAAAGATGACGACACTGAAACAAAACAGAGACTCATTGAGAGGGGGAAGAGAAATGAGGGAGGTGAGGAGGGAATCATAATGGTTTATAGTCTGTGATTATGAAAGTTATCAATGAAAAGTTAAGAAAATGAAAATAAATAAAAATAAACAATTGAGTTTGCAGCTTTAGCTCCTGCTACAGGAGGTGGGGGTGGGGACAGACCTGAATTCCAGCTCAAAGGTATACAGAGAGGTTTGAGCTCTGAGGTTCTGCTTGCTGCAGGTGTGTGTCTGCTGCTTTTTGGCATTGCTGGCTGCTGGTGGTTTCTCTCTCTGCTTGGATTTATGAATGGAAGCCAGCTTCTTCCGCCATTGCTGGAGTCTTTCCCTGGATCTATGCACTTGAAATAAATCCCTTCCTCCCATAAAACTGTGTTTGGTTGGATGTTCAGCTCTTCAGTGTGGAACTTACTATGACTGTGAATGACTTTAATTTCAGCACTCACGAGGCCAAGGCATGAGAATGGAGAGTTGGAGGGCAGCCTGGGCTACATAGGGAGCAGGAAGGAAGGAAGAGAGGGAGGGAGGGGAGGGACAGAGGTATGGAGGGAGGGTCTGAGGGAGGGAAGGGGAGGAGGGAAGAAAGGGAGGGAGGGAGGGAAGGAGGAAGGATGGAAGGAAGGAAGCAAGGAAAGAAAGAACGAAGGAAGGAAGGGAGGGAGGGAGGGAGAGAGAGAGAGAGGGAGAGAGAAAGGACAGACTTCATTTGGAAGCAAATACTTCCTTAAATAGGAGCACGCCCTTAATCCCAGCACTTGGAAGCAGAGGTAGGAGGATCGCCATGAGTTCAAGGCCACCCTGAGACTATAGAGTGAAGTCCAGGTCAGCCTGGGCTAGAGCGAGACCTACCTTGAAAAAACAATATATATATATATATAT
>PVHP010005914.1:0-62873 GCA_004024765.1 Zapus hudsonius
TAAGAGAGAGAGGAGAGAGAGAGAGAGAGAGAGAGAGAGAGAGAGAGAGAGAGAGAGAGAACCAGGGCCACGATCTTGTGGGTCTGGCTTATGTGGGTCCTGGGGAATTGAACCTGGGGCTTTCGGCACTGGAGGCAAGTGCCTTAACCTCTGAGCCATCTCTCCAGCCCAGGTCCTGCTTGTTTCTGCTGTGTGTGGCCTGCCTTTGGGTACCCTTAAGGGATTTTTCTCTGAATTGCCTGTAGGATGATTCCACAGGGGAGATCTTGTTTGATGAAGTTTTCCATGCCCTGTCCCGCTGCCTGGGTGGGCTACTGCGGCCCTTCCGAGTTCCTGGATCTTGCATCGATTTGCAGCCTGAGATCTACGTAACTATCCAGGCCTACTCCTCCATCATTGGCCTGCAGTCTCACCAGGTAATACATCTTTTCTCCAAGTTTGCACCTGACTTCTGATGGCCTGTTGATGCAGTCCTTATCCTGTCTCTACCATTTATACTTAAGCCCCCAATTCTGCTGGCTTCCTTCTTTTTTGGAGGTGGGGGGAATGGGAAATAGAATGTCATGCTTCCCAGGCTGACCTTGAAGCGGCTGTGTAGTTGAAGATGACCATGAACTTCTGATCCTCCTCCTCCTCCTACCTTACAAGTGCCAGGAACATAGGCATGCACCACCATGCCTGATTTTATTTTGTGTTGGGGATTGAACCCAAGACAGTGATTGTTAGGCACTCTAACCAACTGAACTATATCTCCAACATCTCCTGGCTTCTTCACTCTGCTTCCTGTTTGTTTCTACAAGCCTGTCTCTCCCCTTCAAAGAATTAGTTCCTCTGGTCTTAACAAGCTATCCATGAGCTTTAGATGAGGTGGCATTCATTGGACCCCTTCTCTAAGTCTCTTCCAGTGTGGCCCAAGGCTGTTTATTTTCTCTGTTCCTCCTGCTGCCAGCTCCTGTAGTTCTACTAAGTGGTTTCTGGTGTGCTGGCTTCTGGACACCAGATTTTATCTTTAAGAATTGTTTTATGATCTTATTACAAATACCTAGAAGCATTCTTTTTAAAAATATATTTGTTTATTTATTTGCAAGCATAGGGAGAACAAAGACAGAGAGAGAATGGGTGTGCCAGGGCCTCCACCACTGCAAATGAACTCCAGATGCATGTGCCGCTTTGTGCATCTGGCTTTACAAGGGCATTGGTGAATCAAAGGCTTTGCAGGCAAACACATTAACTGCTCAACCATCTCATATTTTCTTTTTAAAATAATTTTTCATTTATTTGCAAGCAGAGAGAGAAGAGAGACAACAAATTAACTCAGATGCACACGCCCCTTTGTGCATCTGGCTTTTTTTGTTTGTTTGTTTTTCGAGGTAGGGTCTCACTGTAGCCCAGGCTGACCTGGAATTCACTATGTAGTCTCAGGGTTGCCTTGAACTCATGGTGATCCTCCTACCTCTGCCTCCCAAGTGCTGGGATTAAAGGCTTGTGCCACCACGCCCGGCTTGTGCATCTGGCTTTATGTGGGCACTGGGGAATCGAACTTGGGTCATCAGGCTTTGCAGACAAGCACCTTAACCACTGAGCAATCTCTCCAGCCCTCATCTATCTATCTTCCTTCCTTCCTTCCTCCCTTCCTTCCTTCCTTATTTTTTCTTTCTTTTTTACTTTATCCCAGGCTGACCTGGAATTCACTGTGTAGTTTCAAGGTGCCTTGAACTCACAGCAATCCTCCTACCCCTACCACCCAAGTGCTGGGATTAAAGGTGTGAGCCACCATGCCTGGCCTCCCTCATCTGTTTTTGTTTTTTTTCAAGCAGAGAGATATAGAAGAGAGACAGAGAAAATGAGTGCAAACAGACTCCAGATGCATGCACCACTTTGTGCATCTGGCTTTATGTGGGTACTGGGGAATTGAACGCTGGTCACTAGCATTTCAGGCAGACACCTTAATACTGAGGCATCTCTCTAGTCCCCTCATCTATTCTTTTTTTTTTTTAATATTTTATTTATTCATTTTCAAGCAGAGAGATACAGGAGATAGATGATGAGAGAGAGAGAGAGAGCACCAAGGCCACCACCTTGTGGATCTGGCCTATGTGGGTACTGGGGAATTGAACCAGGGGCCTCAGGTACTGGAGACAAGTGCCTTAACCGCTCAGCCATATCTCCAGCCCCCCCTCATCTATTCTTAATCACCCTCAATTCATTGGATGGGCTTTCCCTGAAACTGTCTCTGATGACTATAATGTCATCTTAGTAGTCAAATTTTCTTTGAGAGGTGGGTGCCAACAACATCACCCAAGGGTCTGACATTTACAGTTGGTGCTTGCCAAGTTCCAAAGCAGGGATTGCCAGCCCTCTTCCAAGTTTCAAGTGCGCTCCTTCCTAGTGTAGCTACTGACCTGGTGGTTGTAGAAACACCAGAGACCTGGTTTTGTGTGCATTGATAGCCAACTGAGATAATTTGAGTTGAATGTGATCAGGGCACTGATAAGTTACACCCGAGGAGCTGAAAACACCACGAGAACCTAGAGAGACAGCAAAGCTTAGGGCAGTGATGGAGACGTCCTTTTACTTATTTTTTAAAACAATTTTTTAATTTTTAATATTTTATTTATTCATTTCAAGCAGAGAGATAGATAGATAGATAGATAGAGAGAGAGAGAGAGAGAGAGAGAATGCACCAGGGCCACCACCTTGTGGGTCTGGCTTATGTGGGTCCTGGGGAATTGAACCCGGGGCCTTAGGCACTGGAGGCAAGTGCCTTAACCGCTGAGCCATCTCTCCAGCCCTCTTCTACTTACTTTTTAAATATTATTTGAGTGAGATGGACTATGGCACTTGAGGGCCTCTTGTTGCTGTAAATGTACCACAGACACATGTGCCACTTTGTGCATCTGGCTTTACATGGTGTTGCAGTTAATTTCATGGTGCTGGTAAGCACTTTTAACTGCTGAGCCATCTCCCCAGCCTTATTTATGTTTTATGTTTTTATTTATTTTTTCAGCCAGGGTTTCACTCAGGCTGATCTGGAACTCACTCTATAGCCCAGGCTGGCTCAATATCACAGTAGGTTCCCTAACTCAGCCTCCCAAGTGCTGAGATTAATATATATATGTAATCTCAAGTGGGCCTTGAATTGAGATCTTCCTGCTCCAGTCTTCTGAGTAGCTAGGATTGCAGGCTTGTACCCTAGCCCCAGTTTATGAACTGAATCAAAGAATTATTAAAATTATCAAATTAAATTATTTATGAGAGCCTGCTCTCTAGAATGCCTTGTCTCATTACTTTGAGTAGTAGAAGTAGCCATACAGTATGTACTTCACTGGTTATGAATATTTCCTACCAGGGAGAAAGGGTCCCTTTAAATAAAGAATCAAAGAAAGGGAAGTGGCTTTTTGGGCTCAAGACCAGCAAAAGCAAAGGCACAGAGCTCCATATAGAAAACACTCAAATATTAGCTATCAAAACAATTGAGTAAAATAGGTAATGGGGAACTCCTGAAAGTTTTGACTAATCAGCCACAGAATCAGATGTGTACAAAGGTAGAAGATGGGTTGGGGGACAAAATCTCAGTGTGAAGAGAACAGGAGGCTATTACAGTGTAGAGAGAGGAGGCCTAAACAAGGACAGTGGATATAGGTATAGAAAGCATTTCCTTAGTGAAGCTCCCAAGCTTCTACATTTTCTTTGTAGCTCCTGCAAGATGTATCCTTTTGCTCTAAAAGTTAATTGAATTTAAAATACTTGTCCGTTGAAGGAGATTCAGAAGCTACCTTAAAATATAGAGAAAAGACAAAGCCCACCCATAATAAAATAAACTATTATTAATATTTTATGGAATTTCCTATGCATTTAGTAAGTGTGTGCTTTGTGTGTTGATCCTCCTTAACCACATTCCTCATGCAAAGACAGGAGGAGAGCCATAGGGTACATTCCAGACACACAGTTCATGTCCTAGTTAAAAGAAGTAAAAAGCTCAGAATAGCATTTATGTGTAGTACATTTAGAAATCAAAAAGAACAACAGAGCACAAACCAGACTAAAAAAGGCTTTAGCAGGCTGGAGTAGGGTAGCTTGCAGACCGCATCCTGTAGCCCAACATGAAAGGAATTGGAAGATACTGTGTTTCCCCATGAGAGGATGGAGAAGCCTAAGGTGAAGGACTATGGGCAGAGAAAAGCTATGACAACAGATTAAGGTGAGCAATGATTTGGAGTCCCTGAGTGAGATTACAGTGTTTCTGGCCTGAGGACTCAAGGAGTACTCTCTGAGGATGAGGATGAACTGGTTGTGAAGTCATGCCTTGGGTCCCAGTAGGATGAGAAGTTAGAGTGAGCTAGTCAAAGCTGATGAGAGTAACTAGAGTAGAGGTATACTGTTCAGTGCCCTGCCCATCCCACCTCAGCCATTCCCTTTCGCTTCTCAGGTGCTGGTGCAGGGTTGCCTTTTGGACCCTTCCCAACGGGAGGCATTCCTGCAACAGGTGTATGAGCAGCTCTGCCTTTTTGAAGATAAGGTGGCTGCCATGCTGCAGCAGCAGTATGAGCCCCAGAGCCAGGTATGTGGAGAAGAAGTAGGAGGAGACTCTCAGAACAGCTGAGGGCAAAAAGGAAAGGGAAAGGGCTAAGAGTAGGGGGAATAATAGAGACACTAGTGAACATGGACAGCAGGCTCCGTGCTGAGTGGTGACAGCTCTCAGATACTCCCCACACTTGCTGGGAGAAAGTGTAAAGGCCAGTGACCTGTGTTTTCAGTCCTGATCATGGTGGCTTTGATGTCTATGTAGATTTTTGTACCATCAGGATAAAGCTGCTTTGGCTCACCAGAATGCCCTGTCTCATAACTTTGGGCATCAGAAATGGCCACACAAATAGTGTCTGATGACTGGTAGATATTTAGTTGGTTAAAAAACAATTACTTCATAACAGTGAGAAAGGAGCCCTTGGCAAAAGGTGAAAACATTTTGCCTCAGTACAGCCTGACACTGGTGCAGGGGTCCCTTTCCATCAGGTTCCATATCTGAGCACATGCTGTGCACAAGAAGGCAGCAAGACTCAGTTACAGAGTAGGGGCTTGAAGTCCTCACAGGATTGCATGACCTTGGTAGTGCGGGGCTGTGAATTCTGGGCAGAGGGCTGGGATGTAGCTCTGTTGATAGAGCATGTGCTGAGTTCATATGAAGCCCTGGGTTCAGGCCCCAGGGCTGGAGAAGGAGGAGGAGGGAAATAATCCTGGTTTTGCTGTAAATAGGGTAGTAATGTTATCTGTCCCATTTCTTCTTTTCTATAATTTGGAGCCAGGCAGAAGATCAGTCCCCAGACTCAGGGGAGTCCTTGGGCCGGAAAGTAGGAGTCTCCGTGGTTACAGCTGATCTTGGGCTGGTCAGTATGATTCGTCAGGGCATCTTGGCATTGCAGTTACTGCCCTCAAATTCTAGTGCAGGTCAGTAAAAGGAATGTTGGTGGAAATGGGAATGGATTCAGAAAGGGTGTGGGGTGTTGGCAAAGGTAGAAGTTCCCCAGTACTAATGAGATGTAGGGAAGAGTATCTGTTTTCCTTATTTACAAAATACAAGTCTTAGTGTGGTGGCGCACGCCTTTAATCCCAGCATTCGGGAGGCAGAGGTAGGAGGATCACCATGAGTTCAAGGCCACCCTGAGACTACATAGTGAATTCCAGGTCAGCCTGGGCTCGAGTGAGACCCTACCTCGAAAAGCCAAAAAAAAAAAAAAAAAATTGCAAGTCTTTTATAATATATCTTAAGTACCTTCAGTACTGATAGCTATTGAAGACACTAGTGGGAAAGAGTAGAGGTCCAAGAACATCACCTAGGAGAGATTGGGGGGAGGGGAGACAACGACAAGAGGGTAGAGGAGAAAGGGTTACTGGGGTTAATGTGTTGGTGGGCAGAGTTGGAGGCCTTCAGGGCCCTGGCAGTTGGGTGCTTCCCTGTGGCTTTGGTATGGTCAGTGTCTTCAGGTCGCTTCTTTCCTGCCTCAGGGATCATCGTGATTACTGATGGAGTAACCAGCGTCCCTGATGTGGCTGTCTGTGAGACACTACTAAACCAGCTTCGCAGTGGCACTGTCGCTTGTTCCTTTGTACAGGTGAGAACTTTCTAGGAAGGTGGAGAGGGAAGTGGGGGATCTGACAAAGTCAGGTATGGCCAGTTACTTTCTTACAGGCAAGATTTCCTAAGTGACAATGATGACATGGTTTCCTGGGGAGAAGGTACCGGGTCTAGAGCAGGGGCAGGTGCCAGTGCTGGGAAAGGGTTCTCATTCATCCTCCGTGATCTTGAGTTTCCTCAGGGTTTGTCCCCTTTCCTTAGCCTATTAAAAAAAAAGGGAAAATTTGCCATCTGAGTTAGTTTCAGTCCCATCTGCTCACTAGATTCATTATTATCAGTTTGGTTGTCAGGATCAGAAACCCAGCTTAACCAAAGCAGGGAAGAAAGGCATATTTAAGACACTGCAGCTGATTTCTGGAAAGGAACCATTGGGTAGGAAACGAGGGTAGAGAGGTTAGACATAGCCAGAACATGTGAAAAGCTGGATCTGCAAAATTCAAGTTTAAGCATAATTCTGTAGGTGATGTGGATATATTGAAGGAAGTCTCTAGTTGGGCTTGTGCTTTCTAAAGGTTAATTTTACTGATGGGTGAAGGGCAGGAGTGGAAGCAAGGACGCTATTATTAGTATTAGTCCAGGTAAGAAGATCAAGACGTAAGTTTATGGAATTGGTGGTTAAGAGAACTGAGGTAGCATCAGTATGACTTTGGACCCCAGGAATGGTGGTGGTACACGCCTGTGATCCCAGCACCCGGCCCAGGAAGCTGAGGCAGGAGGATCCAGGCCAACATGGGCTGTGTAGTGAGACTCTTGCCTCAAGCAAATAAAATGTGCTTTATGAATAGCGAGATGGCAGGGGGAGCAAGGAGGAACTGGTGGTAGGGCAAACAGGAAGAGATGCAGTGGGGCAGAGTGAAGACAAGCTGACGATGCCAACATAGCAGAGCAGTTAAGATCATTACCGTCGGAGTTAGGCCTGCTTGGTCTGAATTCTGGCTCTGCTTATTCGCACTGTGACACTGAACACATCACTTCGGCTCTAGATTGGATTCATTTGTCAAAGGAGATTTTAGAGTGCTGACCTGATTGGGTGAGATGATGTGTTTGAAAGTACATAGCATGTGCATAATTGGGTAATAAATAGCTGCTGTTGACAACAGTTGGCAGTTGGATACACAGATCCTGACAGGAAATAGCAGTTGTTGAGAGGTAGAGATTTTTACCTTTGTCAGGCTGCCAATGGCAGTTGAGAAGAGAGGAGCATCTTGGGAGAGTCCTAGGGACAGCAGTGCTCAAAGGTCTTTCATAGGAAGAGGACCCAGGGAGAAATGAAAGGAATGCTCTGGAGATGGGAGGCAGAAAGTCAATTTAAGCCGGGTGTGGTGGCACATGCCTTTGATCCCAGCACTCCAAAGGCAAATGTAGGAGGCCACCCTAAGACTACATTGTGAATTCCAGGTCACCCTGGGCTAGAGTGAGACCCTACCTCAAAAAAAGGTTTGAGTAGTTAACTTTGTGTGAGGTGCAGCAGAAACATTAAGTAGGGTGAGGAATGAAAAATGGCCGGTCACAGGAACATTGTTTAGATCCATTTCAGTGACGAAGTGGTGAGGGAAATGATTGCTGAGGCTAAACTGTATAGAAGAGAAGAAGGTTGAGACAAGTGTTGGTAGAACTGTGACTGTTAGATCAAGTGGGGAGCAAGAGAGAATGGAAGCAAGGCAGAGGAAGTGCCAGGTGGAGAAAGGGCATTTGCTTTAGGCTTTCATTTTTAGCTAGAGACTTAAGCTCGCTCCTTCCTCCCTCCCTCCCTCCCTTCTTCCTTCCTTTGCAAGCAGAGAGATAGGGAGAAGAGAGACAGAGAAAATGGATGCACCAGAACTTACATACTCCACTTTATTCATCTGACTTTACTAAGGAACAGAACGTAGGTCGTTAGGATTTGCAGGCAAGTGCCTTAACAGCTGACCTATTTCTCCAGCCCCTTTAAAAAATTTTTCTTTAGGGGGCTGGAGAGATGGCTCAGCGGTTAAGGCACTTGCTTCCAGTGTCTAAGGACCTGGGTTCAACTCCCCAGTACCCACATAAGGCAGATGCACAAGGTGGCACATGTGTGTTTGCAGTGGCTGGATGCCATTCTCTCTCTCTCTCTCTCTCTCTCTCTCTCTCTCTCTCTCTCTCTCTCTCTCTCTCTCTCTCTGCTAAAAAATTTTTTTTTCTTTAAATTGATGAGTATCCATTGTACATAGTGATGAGTTCCCCCCCCCCCCCAGGTAGGGTCTCGCTCTAGCCCAGGCTGACCTGGAATTCACTATGTAGTCTCAGGCTGGCCTCGAACTCATGGAAATCCTCTTATCTCTGCCTCCCGAGTGCTGGGATTAAAGGCGTTGTGCTACCACATCCAATGATGGTTTCATAAAGATATTTTTTTTAAAAATATTTTATTTATTAATCTTCAAGCAGAGAGAGAGAGAAATAAAAAGAGAGAGAGAGAGTGCACCAAGGCCACCACCTTGTGGGTCTGGCATATGTGGGTCCTGGGGAATTGAACCCAGGGCCTTAGGCACTGGAGGCAAGTGCCTTAACCACTGAGCCATCTCTCCAGCCCTCATAAAGATATTTTCATATATCTATATCATGTCCTTGGCCATGTGCCCTCATTCCTTCCTCTTTCCCTCTTGCTAGTCCCTTTTGTATACAAGTCTCACTTCTTGTTGTATATGTAAATGATTTTGTAGATCTATATAAGATCTAGAATCCACAATAAACAGTCAGTACTTGTCTTTCTGTGTCTTATTTCACCTCATCTTATCTTCTCCAGTTGCATCTATTTTCTTGCAAATGAAATTTAGTTCTTAATGGCTAAATAAATATCCATTGTGTATATATCATGTTTTCTTTATCTTTTGGCAGACACCCAGTTTGACTGTATAACTTGACTTTTGTGAATAGTACTGCAATAAATGTAGTATCTCTGTGGCATGTTGCCTTAAGGCCTTTGGGCATGTATCCAGGAGTTGTAGAGCTGGGTCATATGGTACTTCTGTTTTTAGTTTTTTTTTATTTAAAAAGATATTTATTAATGAATTTATTTATAAATTATTTATTAACAGGTAAAATGAAGGGAGAGAGAGAGAATAGGCACACCAGGGCCTCTTGCTGTTGCAAACAAACTCCAGATGCATGCACCATTTGGTACATCTGGCTTTACGTGGTAGTGGGGATTTGAACCAGGCCCTCAGTCTTTGCAAGCAAGTGCCTTTAACAGCTGAGCCATCCCTCCAGCTCCTATTTTAGTTTTTTGAAGAACTTCCATAATGATTTCCATTATTGCTGAACTAATTTATATTTCTTTAAAATTTTCTTTTCTTTTGGTTTTTTGAGGTAGGGTCTCAGCCTAGCTCAGGCTGACCTGGAATTCACTATGTAGTCTCAAGCTGGCCTTGAACTCACTGCCATTCTCCTACCTCTGCCTTCCAAATGCTGGGACTAAAAAAGGTTATTTGTTACAGAATGTGCCACCACACCAGGCTTTTTAAAAATATTTAGTTGCAAGGAGAGAAAGAGAGAGTGGGCACACCAGGGCCTGCCACTGTAGGCAAACTCCAGATGCATGTGCCACTTTGTACTTCTGGCTTTACGTGGATACTGGGGAATTGAACTTGGGCCATTAGGCTTTACAGGCAAGTGCCTTTAAAAACTGCTGAGCCATGTCTCCAGCCCTCTAATTTATATTTCTGCCAGTAGAGTATAAGGCTTCCCTTATCCTGGCATCCTTGCTGACATTTTTATTTGTTTTCTTAGAGATTGCCATTCTGGCTGAGGTGGGATGGAGTCTCCATATAATTTTAATTTCTCTATTTTTATTTTTCTTTTCTTTTCTTTCTTTTATTTTTTTTAGGCATGGTTCTAAGGGTCCATTATGTCTGGGAAGGGTTTGAAAATAAGGGAAAGAAAACTTTAAAAAAGGACCCTGATAGAATAAAACCCTAAACTGACAAGAAGGTATTGGCTTTAGAAACAGATAATACAGTTCTTTTGGAGCAGGCAAGTGTCATTCTTTCTTTGAGACTAGAAGGTAGAAATGAAGTATGTAAGGAAGGGAAGAAGGAACAGTTTTGAAGATAGTCCTGAGGAATAGATGGGGTGTCATGTTTTGATGTGGTACCAGTCTGTATACTGTTTTTTTCATTAGGGTTACCAATGGCTGAGTTAGTCTAGAAAATTTGATCCTATATGGGGTTTTGAAGTAAAAAAAAAAAAAAAAAAAATGAAGAGAAGCAGAGATTTGTCAGTGACACTTATGAAGTTGCTCTCATGTAAGATCCAGGCTGTGTTGGGAAAGGAGGCTCTTTGTGGTTTGTATAGACTTGAAAAGGACAGAGGCTGAAGGCCTGCCAGACCCAGCAAGGTCAAAGAGCAGCAGAAGAGGGAGGGAAGGAAGGTACAGTGATATTGTATTGAGACTATGTGGCAATTTGGAATTGCAAAGGTGAATTCATTCCAAGTTATGCCAAGGGCCAGTATGTAGCAGCTGTAGGTGAGGGTTAGAGACCTCAGTGGCCAGGGCATTGAATGAGTCATCTAAAGCAGGTCTGTGAATACTTTCTGTACAGGTCAGCTAGTAAATATTTAAGCTTTGTGAGCCCTTAGTTTGTTACAGTTATTTGACTTTGCTATGGTAGTATGAAAGTAGTCATAGACAATATAATACAAGTAGGCATGACTGTATTTCAGTATTTGGCTATATGTGTGTGTGTGTGTGTGTGTGTGTGTGTGTGTGTGTGTGTGTGTGTGTGTGTGTGTTGGATTTGGCCTATAACTTATAAGTAATTTGCCAGTTTCTGATTTACAGCCTGGGTGTTAGCATCCCCAGAAAGCTTATTTGCAAAGCAGGCTCTCAAGCCCCACCCCAGGCCTCCTGTGTTTTAACAAAATTCCTGGGGGTATTGTATGTACCTTAAAATTAAGAAATTCTATGATAAGGGCTAGAGAGATAGCTCAGTGGTAAGGCACTTTCCTGCAATGTCTAGTGATCCTGATTCAGTCCTCCAGTACTCACATAAAGCCAGATGAACAAAGTGGTACAGTATATCTGGAGTTTGTTTGCAGTGCTAGAGCCATGGAATGCCAATTCTCTTTCTCTCCTTGCAAATAAATAAAGTTAAAGAAAAAAAAAAAAAGAAGTACTGTGATAAAAGACATATTGATGTCTCTCAAAATGATGCAAAGTCTTTAGAAAGGAGAGGAGTGCTCAATGTTGAGGAAAAGAGGCAGAGGTTGGTATGGTCAGGTACAGAGGCTTTAAAAAGAAGGGCTAAAGAAGGTGCAGAGTGGTTGTCTGTCCTGGGAGCATAGTAGCCCCCTTCCACTCTGTGGTCTGGGCTATGGGAGCAGCCTTTGGTAGGATGGGGTCTCCATTTGCTCACTTTCTCCAGGTGGGAGGAGTTTACTCTTATGACTGCAGTTTTGGCCATGTGCCCAATGTGGAATTGATGAAGTTCATTGCAATGGCAACATTTGGCTCCTACCTGTCTACTTGTCCTGAGCCTGAGCCTAGCAACCTAGGTCTGACTGTCTACCACCGGGCATTTTTGCTTTACTCCTTCCTGCGCAGCGGGGAAGCACTGAACCCCGAATACTACTGTGGTAAGTGGCAGGCTGGGTGGATATGGGAAGGGAAGCCTCAGAGATTATATGGCCTTGGACTTGTCCTTGGAAAGACTGGTAATCTAATTGGGGCTGGTTGCTCTGGTGCTTGCTTTCACTGTGATTTTAGTATAGCTCCTTCCCCTAAGTATCCACCTGCTGACAGTTCACCATTTCCCCCTTCTCCATCTTCATGGGTCCTCCAGGCTCTCAGCACCGTTTGTTTAATGAGCATCTGGTCTCTGCAAGCAGCAACCCTGCCTTGGCCTTGCGAAGGAAGAAGCACACCGAGAAAGAAGTGCCAGCTGACTTGGTCAGCACTGTGTCTGTACGACTCCGGGAGGGCTATAGTGTCCGAGAAGTTACACTGGCCAAAGGTAGGGTCATTAGGTCCCACCACAGTTTACAGGTCTCTGATAACCTGTGTGGAGTTAAACCTATCCAACAAGTGGAGGACACCCACCTGCCACACATTTGAAAGAGTGTCCTCATGGAGATACTGTGCTTTTCTTTTGAGAGGAGCTTCCAGTCCTATCTCCTGCCCCAGGCAGACCAGCTGAGGGGGTTGTGGTGTCCTGAACTTGGCTTTATTTTCAGACTATTCTAGCAAACTTCTGTTAGCATAGTTGGCAAGCTTTGCTCTAAAATGTATAGAACTGGGCTTGGAACCTCTGGCTGGGCTAGGATTCCATGAACTAGGTGAGGTTCTAGGTACTCGGGCCTGTGGTCCTCACCTGCCCTCCTGTTCCCCCTGAAGGAGGGTCCCAGCTGGAGGTGAAGCTAGTGCTGCTATGGAAACACAACATGCGCATTGAATATGTGGCTATGGCACCCTGGCCCTTGGAGCCTGAGGGACCTCGAGGAACACGGGTGGAAGTGACAATGGAAGGTGGCTATGACATTTTGCATGATGTGTCCTGTGCACTAAGGCAGCCTATTCGCTCACTGTATCGTACCCACGTTATCCGCCGTTTCTGGAACACACTACAGAGGTAAATGGGTCACTACTTGGTGAGTGATACCCCGTTTCTTGTGTGGAGGGACAGATATGTGAAGCTGGGAGTTGAGGGGAAGTGACGCAGTACTGCCTGGGGTTTTCCTCCATCTGCACCCAGCACGGTGGGCTAAGGTTCTGGTTTGGCTCATGTTTTGCAGCATTAACCAGACGGACCAGATGCTAGCCCACCTCCAGTCTTTCTCCTCGGTGCCAGAGCATTTCACGCTTCCAGACAGCACCAAGAGTGGAGTGCCTCTCTTCTACATCCCTCCTGGCTCCACCACCCCGGTGAGTGTCTCATGTTCCACCTGGACTGGGTCAGCCCAGCGGCTGAGGCCCAGAACCACCACTGTTCTCTCTCAGGTCAGAAGCCTCAACCTTAGCCTTGAAAGCATCTCTCCTCCCTCTTCCCCTTCCTCAGGTCCTGGGGAGAACTAAGAGTGGCCACCCTTAATCTTGCAGAATATCCCAGCAGATTGCCAGTCCCTCTGCCCCATCTCCATGTGGCATACTTGGGCCACCCCCAACTACCATCACCTGTTTCCAACTGCCACCTGAATACCTTTGTTTTGTGCTCTCGGTCTACTGCTGATCATCTAGTACAAGCTTGTGGCCTGCGGAAGTATGCAGTGGCCTCATCTCAGGCCCTTCCATCACTCAGCAGATGTACTAAAGTCAGTGACACAACTAAGCAGATTCCATCATCCTACTGGGTCAGCTTTAAAGGGCTAAGCCTGTCCATGACTCAGTCATCTTAACCCATCTTTCATACTGGAAACTGTTTTTATCTCTGTCCTAGGCTGTGGCTTTTAGCCTTGACCCAATTCTGTCTCTGATCCCCTGAATTGAGTGTGCTATGATAACTGTTATACTGTTACTTGGGAGTCACACCCTATTTCTCCACAAATGCTCTTTCCCTCTCCCTCCACGCCCCCCCACACCCCCGAGGTAGCATCTCCCTCTAGCCCAGACTGACCTGGAACTCATTCTGTAATCCCAGGCTGGCCTTGAATTCACCATGATCCTCCTATCTCTGCCTCCCAGTGCTGGGATTAAAGGCGTGTGCCACCACAGCCAGCTCCACAGATTCTCTTAAAGGGCTACTGTTTTTGTCCCCAGGTGCTCTCCCTTCAGCACAGTGGTTCTGACTCATCCCATGCCCAGTTTGCTGCTTACTGGAAGCCAGTGTTGTCCATGGATGCTAACTCCTGGCAGCGATGGCTTCACATGCATCGCCTGGTGCTAATCCTGGAGCACGACACGTGGGTGCCCTCGGGGCAATGGTCATAGTTGGGGTGGAGGAACAGGGGCCAGGAGGGGAGATAATGGCCAGAGCATCATCTGCGGTCAAGCCTTTCAGAGGCCCATCCCCTAGGCAGTACAAAAGAGAGGTAGTAGTCTGTCTTTTTCCCAAGATTGAAGCTGGGAGGTCTAAGCTCACTCCACACCTCTCTTCCTAGACCAATCCCCAAGCACTTGCACACTCCAGGCAGCAACGGACGCTATAGCACCATCCAGTGCAGGATTTCGCACTCCTCACTGACCTCTCTGCTTCGGGACTGGAGCAGCTTTGTGCTGGTTGAGGGCTACTCTTATGTCAAACTGCTCTCCAGGTGGGCAAAGTGATGGTCCCTCACCCTTTTCCCATCACCTCATCCTATGTCTCCTCCCTGAACCCCAGACCTCACCTCCTAAGGCCATTTACTCCCAGCCCAGGCTGCTCAATCCCTCCCATTTCTCCCCAGTGCCCCAGACCAGCCTCCATCCTCCTTCTACATGGTCCGCATCATTTCCAAGACCCCATGCATGGTTCTTCGCCTGGGCTTTCCCATTGGCACACCAGCGCAGGCCCGACACAAGGTGAGCTGAGCCCTGACTGACTTCCAGCTGAGGAGCCGTGGGGTTTAGATGAGCTCTGTTTCTCAAATTCCCACAAGGTCAGGGAGAGGAGCCCCCAGACCAAGTAAGGCTTGAGGAACATGATAGAGGATTCTCTCTCCTTGTCTGCCAACCTCTTCTCCCAGATCTGGAGGAGATGTGGGGAAGCCATGTTCTGACTACATTTTCCCTCATAGATTGTGTCAGGCTTACAGGAAGAGATCCTGCGCCTTCGTTTCCCCCATAGGGTGCAAAGTAAGGAGCCAACACCCAAAGTTAAACGAAAAGGGCTGGGGGGCGCTGGTGGGGGCAACTCTCCCTCCAAGTCACCCCCCCTGCTGGGGCCACAGCAAGCCCTTTCTGACCGGCCCTGCCTTGTGGTCCTCCATAAGCCATTGGACAAGCTCCTCATCAGGTTGGTATAGAGGGTTGGGAGTGGTCCAGAAGCATGAGGGAAGGCGGTGAGTAGAAATCAACCTGTGAGTCACCCCGTTTCCCAGGTATGAGAAGCTACCCCTGGACTACAGGGCACCCTTCTTGCTGACACTGGAGCCACCAGGACCACTGCCTCTGGTGTCAGGCCGCTCAGCCTCATCTAGCCTGGCATCGCTGTCACGCTACCTCTACCATCAGCGCTGGTTGTGGAGCGTCCCACCAGGCCTGGCCCCCACGCTGCCGCTCAGCGCCATCGCCCAACTCCTCTCTGTCCTCACTGAGTAGGTCACCTGAGCCTGCAAGGGTGCTGGGTCACGAAGAGAGCCTGAGCCAGATACTGCCCTCTCCCTCTCCCAAGGCCAATGTTAAATATAGAGTAGCTGATGCTACTGCCCACTGCCCTCCTCAGTACTCTCCCAACTCTTGCTTTGGCCTTTGGTCATATTAGACCTGCTGCATTCTGAGAAGCTGTTGACTCATCAGGGTCCCCAGTGGACTAGGGTGCCAGGACAGTTGCTAGGAGCAGGGTACATTGGGAGTACTGTACTGAAAGCCTCTTCTTGCCTCATCTTATTCTGGTCTTGCCTCACCTTTCTGGGACTTCAGAGTCCGACTCTCAGAAGGGTTCCACTTTGCCTGTAGTGGGGAAGGAATCATCAACATGGTCCTGGAGCTTCCAATTCAGGTGTGTGCCATCCTTCCTATCACTTCCCCATAACAGACACTTGCTTCAGAGCTGAGGGGGGACCAGGGGAACCAAGACCTAAGGCCAGAGCCATAGAACTGTGTGGTGAGGGTGGGCTCTACCACGTCCTTTCACTAGCTGGGATTTTCCCAGGATCTCCCTTTTACCTACAGAATGAGCCACTGGGGCAGGCCACAGCTGAAGAGAAGCACACATGTGTTGTCCAGTACATCCTCTTCCCCCCACACTCCACCTCCACCAAAGACAGGTGAGGGAGGGGCTCAGGCCTCTTCTCTGCACAAGCTCCCCTTTTCCAAGGTCACCTAAATGCTGCTCCAAGCTCTAAGATGACCCCTGTCCCAAACCAGGGCGGGCTGTGTGTGTGTGTGTGTGTGTGTGTGTGTGTGTGTGTGCACACGCGCGTGCTATTTTTAGATGATCTACCAGGCAGATGCTAGTCAGCCACAGCCATGTGGCCATCCTCCCTGTCTGCCTTCTTCCTGTCCTCCCTACCTCAAGGCTGTGCAATGGCTCCTCTAGGCTCAGATCCCTCCTCCTTTAGCTTCTCAACAGATGATGACAATGATGTGGAGGTAGAAGCCCTGGAAGGGGACTCAGAGCTCAATCTGGTCACCGAGGTATGGGTGGAGCCTCAGTATGGGCGAGTGGGACCTGGCCCTGAAAGCTGGAAGCACCTACAGAATTTGACATACTCAGAGCTCCCTCAAGCAGTGAGTGACTGCAGAACCCTACCCTACCTCCTTTGGAGACTTCAACCTGAGGGTTTCCTGGAGAGCCGAAGGTGGGGGTGGCTGGACTTAACTTCTATGCTCCTGCATTTCTCCTCTAGCTCCACCCACGGGACGCTGCCTGCATAGGCTCCTTGCTGAGCTTTGAATACCTGATACAGCTGTGCCAGAGCAAGGAATGGGGTCCTCTGCCCCCAGAGCCACCAGTCTCAGATGGTCAGCAGGGAATTGTGTAGCAGGGTCGTAAGAAGGGAGAAGGCAACCACAGACAGGTAATCCGGTTCTCACTGTGTCCTGATCTTCCCTCCTCCTAGGACTGGACCAGGGAGGAGACACCTGTGTCCATGAGATCCCTTTCCATTTTGACTTGTTAGGATTGCTACCACAGTGCCAGCAGCTGCAGATGTTCTTTCTTCTGCTCTCCAGAGGTGGGTGCACTTGGTCCCCGATTCACCTTCACCCAAGGGGCCAGCAAGCCTGGACTTAGAGTCTAGAGAGCAGATGAGTCAATGATAAAGAAGCTGAGGCTGAAGGAAGGGCTTTGCTGGTCAGGGTGGAACCCGGGGCACTGGGCAGCAGGAGGCTCTCCTTGCTAAGCAGAGTGTGTGTCGGGCAGAGCCAGAGGGTGTCCCTCTCATCGAGGGGCCCTGTCCCACCAACGACATGGTGCTGTGCCTGCTGCACAGCTGCCTGGGGCAGGAGCTGAGTGACCGGGAGATCCCACTGACCCCTGCTGACCAGGCTGCCTTTTTGAGTGAGGTGCTGCGGAGAAGCTGCCGTGATCCAGGTGAGCTCCCACCTCTTTCCTAACACCACACTCCTGCCCTTCCCCCACTCCAAGGTGGTGTCTGGCCTCCTTTTACCTCAAAGCCCTACTTTTGTGCTGGTTCTGCTTTTTTTATTTAACATCTCTACCCCATTGTAGGTACAGAGGGGGCTCCAACAGGGGGCCATGGGAACCTGAAGGATCAAGCAGTTGACAGCACCCAGGACACTGGAGACTCAGCCCTTCCTACCCTGGTCAGCACTGGTTCTTCTCTCTGAGCCCTTACCACACTGACCTCCTTCCATTATGTCACCCTTGGTACTGAAAGCCTTCTGCCTATGACAAAGTGCTGTCATTTCCCTTTGCTCTGGACTTTTCACAATAAACCTAAGATAAATCAGGTCAGAGTGGAAGAAAAGAATGGGACTTAGAGTGTTCCCTTGGAGATTGCTCTAATTTTCTTATTTGATTTTTTTGTTTGTTTGTTTGGTTTTTTTGTTTGTTTTTTCAAGGTAGGGTCTCGCTCTAGTCCAGACTGACCTGGAATTCACTATGTAGTCTCAGGGTGGCCTTGAACTCACGGCGATCCTCCTACCTCTGCCTCCTGAGGGCTGGGATTAAAGGTGTACGCCACCACGCCCGGCTCGAGATTGCTCTAATTTTCTGCTCCTCTTACAGGATGTGGGTATTCCTGAAACACTCAGGCCTTTCATCTCTGCCCAGCCCCCTCAGTGGCACTGCTATGCGAGGCTCGTGAGCCCCCAGCATGTGTTTCTGACTTTTCTCCCAGCTACCTTCTCAGGTACCAATAGCTGGCCTTCCTCACTAACCCTCTCAAATACAAACCCTTGAGCTCCCTTCGCAGCCCACCAAATCATCCTGATTTCTGCTCTTCTCCTTTTCAGATGTCCACCGTCTGGCTGCCTGTGGCCTAGAGAGTTCCATTCAAGAAGAAATAAAGCCCAAGTTGGGAGAGTGTGGTGGAGCTCCTAGCCTGAAAGATTTGGGAGGAACTGGGGTCAAGGCTACAAAGTCCCAAGTTCCCATCCTCAGTGTAACGCTAGCCAGTGGTAAGGCTGCTGCCTGGAGTCACTAAAGCACAGAATGGGACGGGAGACCAAGAGAGGATGTAAAGGCCACTGTATGGTGTTCCCCACCCCACAGATGGTGCCCAGGATCAAGGAGATCTGAACCCACCTACTCGCCGGGACCTACAGGTTTACACCGGGCGTCAGATTTCTCAGACAGAGGGTGCAGATGGACCCCGGACAAGGTGTCCTGTTTACATCTATAGCTGTTCCCTGGAAGCACTGAGGGAGCAGATGGTTGGCATACAGCCCCCTCAGGCACCTCGAGACCTCATCTTCCGGTGAGTGCCCTAAGTTTTGACATTTGTTCTCCCCCAACCAAGGCTTGGGAGCATACTCCATGAGTATGGGCAGAGGGCATGCTGGTCAATGTCAGGAACTTGACTCTCTGCTGCATTCTGCCAGCTGCTTGTTTGGCTCCCTTCAATAAATATGGGTGACTGAAGTACCGCTTAGTGATATCAGCCAAGCTCTCTTCCCTCCCGTTCCTAGAACTCAGTTCCTAGACCACCCCTCCTCATCTTCAGTGTGGATGGAGCCCAGGTACAAAGAGGCAGCCACCCACTGTGCCTTGCTGCAGGAGCATGCACAGCGGTGCTATGTCCGTGGTGAGCAGGAATGCCTTGCAGGGGAAGAGTGTGGCTCTGGGCTTGGGATGTGGATACAGGGATTACATGGGTAGGGACTGGGGAGGCTTCCGTGGCCCTCATGGCCCGTTCTACATCATTTAGGGCTGTTCCGGAGCTTGCAACAGGCACAGAGCGTGACCTGCCAGGATTTGCTGACAGCTGTAGATGCCTGTGAGGAGCTACTGCAAGAAATAGACATCACGTCTTTTCTGCTTGCACTGTGTGGCCACACTTGGGGTTTGCCTCATGCACCTCCAAGCCCAGGTCCTCTCAGCCCAGGGCCCTTCAGCAGTAGCATCGAGGAGGGACCAGAGCCACGGGAAAGAGCTATCCTAGTTTCTGAATCCAGGTTAGGGTTGTTCTTGGATAGTGTCAAGGAGTGGGGCAGTGGGCAGGAGTCATGGACCAGGTCACCAGAGATAGGACTTTCCAGTACTGGGAAGTGTGTACCAGAGAAGCAGCTGTACCTTGTTGTTGACTGCCTGCTCTCCATGCACTGCGTTGTTCCATGTGGCTCTGGCAGTAATCCCCAAGCACACCCCATCTCTCCTACTTTGGTATGGGCTGATTAGCTGGGTCAGGGCTAGTGAGCTCCCAGTTGTCTTAGTGAAAGCAGAGGTTTGCTCCAAGGCCTTCAGTGTAATAGTAACAGTCTCCCCAACTAATAAGCATGCAACAATGCAGTCCAAACTATGTATTTTACCTACTACTGAGTGACCACATTAGGTCTCCACTGTTCTTACCTGAAGGGAAAGCTGGAGAGAAGGAGAAAGGCAAACAAGACAGTTCTGTTAGCTTTGCAACGTTGCCATTCAAAGAACTAGAGAGGTGAGGATGCTGAGGACCCATAGATGGAGCTCCCCAGCATCTTCTCTGGAGCCCTGGTTCCTTACTTGTCATGCTCCTCCAGTGAATGCTTCAGCTGTCTTCCCATTTGTGCTAAAATGATACCACCCTCCACTCGGTGATGTAATCAGCCTGCTGGTTCACAGAAGGGTTCAGCCCTTAAGTCATGTGAAGGTTAGAGACCAAAGGGAAAGGGTTGGCTCTCTGCCCCTGTTGCCTCCCAGGCCATTGTGCTGACATCCTGTAGACAGAGACAGATGTGTGTTGCTCCCCCGTTGGGAAGAAGGCACCTCCATCACTTGATGGTTCTTAATACCAGTAAGCTCCTTTCCACTCTAACCATCCAGTATAGAGACCGAGGACCTAAGTGAGCCTGAATTTCAGAGCACCCGTGTCCCTGGCAATCAAGACCCTGGCCCAGAGATCTCTCTCACAGATGTCTGCCAGCTCAGAGGAGAGGCACATAATGCCCTTCATGGCCTCATCCAGGTGGGAACTTGGGCAAGGGCAAAAAAGGATAAAGTTCTGCTTACCCAGTGGGCTGAGGGTATGTCCTGGAATAGTGGAGTGGTAGTGTCCTTTGAGGGGTCGCTGACATAGCCTCCTTTTTTTTAAAAAATATTTTATTTATTTTCAAGCAGAGAAATACAGAGATAGAGAGAGAGAGAAAGAGAGAGAGAGAGCGCGCACCAGCACCACCACCTTGTGGGTCTGGCTTATGTGGGTCCTGGGGAATTGAACCTGGGGCCTTAGGCACTGGAGGCAAGTGCCTTAACCTCTGGGCCATCTCTCCAGCCCGACATAGCCTCCTTCTAAACCCACTACAGGAGAAGTTCCTGGAGATCAGTAGGCTCCACTTCCGCACGGTGCCCTCCAATCCTCACTACTTCTTCTATTGCCCTCCATCCAGCAGGAGAGAGGTGAGAAGCTTTCTTCTCCCCCTCCCTGGTACCCCCAAGCCAGAGGTCCCACTTGGCCTGTGTAAATTTTCTTAAGTATTTTTCTCCGAGGCATGGATGTGCTGCTTGAACTTCTTGAACCAGCTGTCTCTATTTTACCCAGGATGAGGGCCCCCGCGACACAGTGGACAGAAAAGTCAGTGACCTGGAGTTTTCAGAGGCTGAACTCATGGGAGAAGAAGGTGTGTGGGAAAGTGGGTCCAGGTCGGGAGGATCCAGAAGCCTCCTCCGCCACCTGACCTGTTGGCAATGTGTCATGCACCACCAGGAGACACATCTGCCTGCTGTGTGGTCACTGAAAGTGACCCAGAGCTGGAAGTGGAGTACCGTGAGAGCCGTGAGCCAGATTTGGAGCCTGCTGGGCTTGACTCTGCCTCGCTGTCAGATGCAGACACTGTGAACCCTGATGAAGACTCCTTCAGTATCTTGGGAGGTGACTCACCCACTGGACCTGAGAGCCTTGTCCATGACCTGCCGCCCCTCTTCCTGCACCTCACATGCTCTGTGCGGCTGCGTGGGCAGCACAGTTCAGTACCTGTGTGCAGCCTCCCCACCTGCCTGGGTGAGTTTGGAGATCCAGGGGAAGGCCAAAGGTCTCAGTGTGGCCTGCCTACTGACTTACTTGCCTAGGGATAAAGGAGAGCCTGGGATTATGACTCACTGTCACTTAGAACTTGAGAAGCTGTGCTTTTCCCAGAGTCCTCAGCAACCTGAATTTCCCCTCTCTCACAGGCCAGGTGCTTTCCAGTCTAGAGGGACCCCCAATTGGAGGCCGGGTTCCCCTGAGGGACCTCAGTATCACTTTGGACGTCTTTGTGCTGACCTTGCCCCTGGAAGTGGAGCTACCCCCAACCTCAGATCCTCAGCACCACCGGTGCGGCAGCAAGCTTGTGGCTGGTTCTGGGGTCCTTGGGAATAAAGGGGACCTGGGGACCAAAGAGACCTTGAGGAAGCCCTGGACGCAGAGTAGCTCCTAACCTTTGACTTTTGTTTCCACCCTGTTTAGGTCAACATCTGAGAGCAGTACTTCATTCCCACGGTCCCCAGGGCAACCATCATCTTTAAGGTCAGATGATGGCCTGGGCCCCCCACTGCCACCCCCAGAAGAAGAGAGGTACAGCCTTGTCTCCTTCTCGGAACTCCTCACTCTCCCCTCAGTTTTCATTTTCTGGAAAACAGTATCCAAACCTTCCTTCCCTTAGGCACTCAGGACTTTCCAACTTGGCCACACCCCACAGACTGGCTGTTGAGACCACTGTGAGTGAGGTGAGAGCCTCCTCCCCTCCACTTTGGTGACAGGACTCCGGTGCTATAACTGGTACTGTTCCCATCAGGTGAATGAGATAAGGTGCCCCTTTAACCTGGGATTAAAGTGGGGCCTCTCTTAATCTGTAAGCCAGAATATCTTCTAGTGTTTTTTGTTTGTTTGTTTGTTTTTGGTTTGGGGTTTCGATGCTGCCCTGTTAAGCAAGGGGTCGTACTGTGTCTGTAGATTCGCTGGTTGTTAGAAGATGAGATGGTGGGGGCACTCCGAAGAGGGGGCATCCCCCAGAGCCCTGCCCTCCACCGAGCAGCTGCCCACATCCACAGCTCTCCAGGACGCTCTACCTGCCTTCGCCAAACTCTTCCACTGAGTTTCGTGTTTGGGCCAGAACGCTCCCTTACACAATTCAAGGAGGTAAGATACCCTCAAAACATTCTGTGGTCCCCTGGAGCCCCATCCCTCCTTGAACCCCAGGTGCAGGACAGAAAGACCTTAATTTGAGTCCACAAAATTATCTCTCTTGTCTGTCTCTTTGCCATATTAAACCCTTCCCCACTCTGCCTGAGAGCCCAACTCTGTGGAAAGTAGCCCAGCGTCCAACCTTGTCACTGGGCCTGTTGAACCTTGACAAGTCACAGAACCTTCTAGCTCAGCAGTAGAGATGCTGGTATTTACTTCCCCAGGTAGCGCATAGGGCAGACTGCTGCAGTCTAAACTATGACCTTGGCTCCTGTTCCCCAGGAGTTCCGCCGCCTCCACCTCCCTGGCCATGTTCTTCTTGAGGACCCTGACAGTGGCTTCTTCTTTGTGGCAGCTGGCCAACAATCAGGTGTGCCCCATGGGGAGCCCCCTTCGACAGCCTGGGCTTGGCACAGCCATGAGGACAGGGCTGAAGGCTTTGAGGGGGAGGTAAGTCTGACCTGGGGACAGAAGAGGGGTGACAGTAAGGATGTAAACTATACCTCACTTCTGATTTCTGCCTCTCAGGCAGTCAGCCCTCAGCCTCCTGGCTCCCCAGCAGATTCTGAAGGCACTCCCCTCATCAGCTTTCCCAGCCTATCACAGGGAGGTAAGAGAAGACCTGGGCAGCATAGCATGGGGTTTTTCCCTACTGAAAAAAACTTAGGCAGGATCTAGAGACACACCAGGCTTTTCCCTTCTCTAACCAGGGAGTCAGCCTGGACCTACCCGGGGACTGAGCCTCATGTCCAGTCAAGGCAGTGTGGATTCAGACCACCTCGGTAAGGTGGGGACAGGGGCCGAGGACTCCAAGCGGATGGCAGGTGGGCTGACGACAGCACAGGGAAAGGTCTGGGTAGGGTATCAGAAGGGACTCATTTGAAGGAGACGATCAAACCTGATGCACTTGGAGGTTTAGATGAGTCAGGCTCAGCTAAGGATGGGGTTGAATGTCACCATGTCTGACACAGGTTATGATGGCGGCAGCAGTGGTTCAGACAGTGAGGGTCCCAGTGGGAGCCTTGGTGAGCAGGCCCCCTTCACATTGAGAACTCCTGGGTCAGCACCTCCACAGCCTTCAACTTCAGGCTTTCCTGGGCTCCGCCTGCCTGATTTCTGGCTCATCATCAGGATACTGCAGGACCGTGTGGAAGTATATGCACATGCACGGTACGTACAAGCCAGGCCTGCACCCTACAGTCTGAGTCTTGCCTGTTCCCATAATACCTCTCTCCGGGGTTATTAAAGGTAGGCAAAGGGAGTTGGGAAGGTAGATTAGTGGTTAAAGATGCTTGTTTGCAAAGCCTGCCAGCCTGAGTTCAATTCCCCAACACCCACGTAAAGCCTGATGCAAAGTAGTGCCTGCATGAACAGGAGGTAGAGCCAGGAGAGCTCAAAGCTCTCACATCTGGCTGGATCATGACTGTCTCAGAGATGGTGCACAGAGGAACCTGGGGAGGTGGTTCAGCAGTTAAAAGCACTTGCTTGCAAAGCCTATTGGATAGGGTTTGATTCACCAGCACCCACATAAAGCTGCATACAAAGTGGTGCATGCATGGCACATGTCCATCCATTTACACACACACACACACACACACACACACACACACACACACACACACACATACATTTCTAAAAATGTTTTAAAATATATGGAGTATACACACCTTGAAGTTGTCCTCTGGCCTCTGAATGTACACAACGACACCCACACTCATACACACAAAAAAATGAGTAAATAAGTTGTGGTTTTTTTGTTGTTTTTAAAGTAGGTAAAACTTGGACCTGAGAGCTCTAGTAGGGATCTGATTTGTATTCTAAGGTCAGGGTTCTAGATTTCTTCCCCACATCTAGGAAAATCATGTCACTCTTGACTTTCTTCATGGAGTCGAAAAGTCAGTGAGGATTTTTGGCTTGCTTATTTTTTTATTTATTTTTTACTTTTTATTGATAGCTTCCATAATTATAGACCATAAACCATTATGAGTCCCTCTCCACCCTCCCTTTTATCTCTTACCCCTCTCAGTTAGTCTCTGATTTGTTTCAGTGTCATCATCTTTTCCTCCCATTATATGTAGGTATTATCAGGCACTATGAAGTCATGAATATCAAGGCCGTTTTGTGTCTGGAAGTTTGTTGTAAGCAGTCCTATCTTTCCTTTGGCTCTTACAATCTTTCCTCCATCTCTTCCACAATAGACCCTGAGCCTCGGGAAGTGTGATAGATATGTCCCAGTGCTGAACACTCCACTGTCATTTCTTCTCAGCACCATGGTGTTCCTTGTGTTATCCCAGTGGTGATTTTGAGCCTTAAGAGTATCTTAAAGTTGAGAGTAGCTTTGAAGGTTGATACATAAAGATAAGGAATAGTACCCAATAATTGTTTATAATATGTAGGTACTGTTTTAGGATTTTTTATGAATTACCTCATCTAATCTACTTAGCATGATCCTGATGGTATGAATGAAGAAACTCAATTCAGAGAAGTTAAGTGCTTGCCCAAGATCACAGTAAGTGACAGCCAAGATTCATATCTAGGCATTGGCTTAAACACTCTGTTCTTGGGTATGGAAGAGAGAAGGGAAGACCACCATTCTGACAAAGGCCATACTGCACAGTGAGCATCTCAGTACAGTACCGTGTGAGAGGTGCCAAGGCAAACCAAGAGTCTAGGCTTCCAAAACTGCTAGAGAATTCTGTTAAGATAGTTACACAATTTCATTTACACAGGTCTTGCCTTCTTTTTATGGCTTCCTTTGGCCCCAGCTCCATGACCTCCCCTGCCGCTCATGACATCCCTTTGCAGACTCTCCTCATCCTTCCCTCATAGGTCCCTGATTCGAGAGGATGGTGGGCCTGGCACTGAGTGTCGCCACCTGCAGCAGCTCCTGGTGAGGCGAGTTGGGGAGATCTGCAGAGAAGTCAACCAGGTAAGGCAGTCATAGACCTTAAGACAGAGTATCTAAAGAGGACAATTCTAGGAACTGGACTTTTAGAGGCTATCAGTCCATCTCAATAACAGACTCAGTAGTGACTTTTGAGATTTTTTTTTGACACTCCAGTTACTGGTAGGCTGTTAATCCTGTTTCCTACAAACTTAGGGAGTTCTCTAATCCACTCCAGTAACAGGGTTTCTCGTTCCTTCCGATGACTCTGAGATGTCCCCTTCTTTGCATTGTGTTAACCCTAGAAATTCAATGAGAATCAAACAGAGAAACCCTAATTCTGGTGCTTGTGTAGAATCAAGGAGATAGTTAACAACTAAAATATATAAACCATTTGTGTCTGTGGTGAAGAATTCCAAGGAGGAAAAGCAGAGACTAAGTGTGAGAGCACATGGCAGGGATCCAACCATTGACTACAGGAAGGTTTCTTGCAGGGAGTGGTTTTGAAGCTGATAATTGAAGGATGGTGACCAGATTCTAATAAGGAGGTACTTGCTGGTTTGCTTTCAAAGCCCTGAGCTCTGTTGTGGTGGGACAGTAGTCTATGATTATTGGTGCCCTTTTTCATTGGGGCTAGGCTTCTTGTTGTTTTGGGTTATTTACTTTGTGAGTGTTGTATGTATGGTGTATGCATATGTGTGTGCTATGCACACATGCGGAGGCCTCAGGAGAATATCAGGTGTCTTCCATATTGCTCATCTGCCTTGTTTCCTTGAGACAGAGTCTCTCACTGAATCTGGAAGCTGCTGTTTCCAGTCATTCTGGCTGACCAGGGAGCCCCAGCCAGTCTCTCTGGTCTCTGCTACCCACAGGACTGGGTTAAGTTAGAGGCATGTATGGCCGTGCCTGACTATTTACCTGAGTCCTGGGGAATAGAACTCAGGGCAAGTCAGGCTCTCTCAGACCCTCATGCTTGTGGCAAGCACTCTTACCCACAGAGCTGCCTCTCCAGCCACCTGTTTATTTATTATATTTTTTTCTGAGGTAGAGTATCACTCTCGCCCAGGCTGACCTGGACCTCACTCTGTATTCCTCAAACTCATGGCCATCCTCATACCTTAGTCTCCTGAGTGCTAGGATTAAAGGCATGCCCCCACACACACACATACACACCTGGCTGTGTTTTTGTTTTTGATACAGGGTATTGCTGTACAGCCCATGCCCAGTGATTACCAATATTCTTTTTGACCTCTGACTCCCAGTAATAGTGGTCATTTCCTGTGGTGATTTCCTTTGATCATCCCTGACTACTCCCCATTTATAAAGAGAAATTTTAGATCTCTTGATGCCCTGCTTCTTCCACCAGCGACTGCTCCTTCAGGACCTTCATGACAGCCACGTGTGTAACTCTCTTCTGGTGGCTGAGAGTGAAGAAGATCTGTGGCGCAGCGAGACACCCTTCCATTCTCGTCAGCGAGTGCTACTGCCCAGTGATGGTATGTTCTGCTGTCCTTTCTCTCATCCAGTCCGTGGGTGGGAAGCAAGAGTAGATAGATAAAGCTCCCCGGATTTGGGTGCTGCTGGGTCTTCAGTGACTTGCATGAAGCAGTGTCCGTGGAAAGATGAACTAGAAACCAGATGAAATGGAAAAGGAACAATAGTGGAATAGAGAATAGCTGCTGTTTCAAGTAGCTGGCAGAGAAAACAGATAGAGTACTGGAAGGAAGATGGAAGCAAGGAAAGAACTTTAAAATAAGGTAGACTTGAGCAAGCTTATATTCCATAGAGAAAGCCAGTAAAGGGAGGTTTGAGAATACAGGAAAGAAGAGACGATTAGACTAGGTTATGACCTGGCTTCCTAAGGAAATGCCTTCCACCAGGGTACTTGTTATCCAGAATATTCGTTTTAACCTAGTTCAGGAATAGATAGGGGTAAGGAGCCAGTTCCAAGGTGAGAAGACTAGAGGAAAGGAACCTGTGGCTTCATAGTAAAATTGGCCTCTGGTTGGCTATTCCTGAAGACAGGCAGGTACAGGGCTCCTTTGGGATTCCTGGGATTTTCGGTCATGGCAATAAGCCACTAGTCTCGTTGAGGTGGTAATTAAAGTCTCAACACTGCTCTTTTCGTGCTCCTGGAAGAAAAGCCAAGTCATGTTCTTCTTTGCAATTCTCCCTCTGGTTTAAAAGTAAAATCAAATCTCCTGACTTCTAACATTCTCACACCTTTCCACAGTCACCAGGAGAGTGTCTTTCTCAGTGCATCCTAGTATGTTCCCCATATTTAAGCAGGAACCCCATAATTAGAGATTCTCATGGTTTTGAAGGCAATTTCTACAAGTGGAGAGCGAGCTAGGACCGTCAAGCACTTCCGCATCAGTATGACTCCCACAGACTGGCAGGTCAGACCAATC
This sequence comes from Zapus hudsonius, assembly GCA_004024765.1. Taxonomy (NCBI): domain Eukaryota; kingdom Metazoa; phylum Chordata; class Mammalia; order Rodentia; family Dipodidae; genus Zapus; species Zapus hudsonius. Next base: position 27,773 of record PVHP010005914.1, read on the forward strand.
AGAGCCCAGCCCCAGCTTTTCCTCACTTACCTGTATATTTTCCCCTTGAGACCCTTAGCAGTAGCCTTCTGTGCCAGAGTTTCTGGGCACTCTCCTGGGTGGCCTAAATGTTGCTGACACCTTACAGCAGCATTTTTGGGAAATCAAACTGCCACTTCCACCTTCTAGAAGATTCTTTATTCATCTGGAAACCTGACAAGGATCAAAGAAGACATTGGTCTGTGGTCTTTTATTATTATTATTAATAATTATTGCTACTTTGGGATGTCTGTCCTCCAAAACACAGAACAGACTTTCTCCCACTGTGCAGCTGGAGTGCTTAAGCACTAACGCCTTTTTGTTTTAATGAGCTATAGTCGCAGCTCCCAGTGAAGACAGTGGCTTATCCACTGGCATATGTTACAAACAGGCCAGAACTCCTTGGCATTGTTTTCAGGGTGGCCTCATATTTTGCCTTTCTTAACAGTCTTATCTTTAAGTCTCCCAAAATAGTCCTAAAAGCCTCTGTGCTATGACATGACTTCTTACAGGTGTGCCTGTGCCTAGGTCTGCCTCGTTAACCAAAATGGGCCTCTTTCTCTGGCAGATGTCTAAATGGGCTCAAGGAATTGGGAATGAAGTGGGCAAGCTTCCAGATGAGCAGTCTGGAAGCAGAGGACTATACCCTGTTTCTAATCCATGCTGTCCCTATTTACAGATTATGCTGCTGATGAGAACTGCGCACCCCGAGGATACCTAGCAGCCACAATGCAGTTTGTCCCAGGCCATTTCTCCTGTGATGTTGTATGGGGAACTGTGATCCGAGTCCATTCACGCCTCAAGATGGGGCCCAGCATGGGGGTCTCTCGGGGTGAGTGACTGGCATGAGAGGGCAGGAGTGTGGGGCAGAGAGGGTCTAGAGAAGGAGTTTTCTGAGCCCGTGTTAATGCTACAGCTATCCAGGCGCTGCGCTCTGTGCTCAATGCCTTCTCTGTAGTGAACCGGAAGAATATGTTTGTTTACCAGGAACGAGCAACGAAGGCTGTATACTATCTTCGGTAGGTGACCCTAAGAAGATGGGTTAAAGCTTGAGTCAGGGATGGCATGGAGGAGCTATGTCCAAATACCTTGCCATTCTTTCCTAGGCTCTTGGAGACGTCCTGTAGTGACCGGACATGGGAAGGGGATACTCTGCCCCCGTCCCTTGCTCTGTCCCGAAGCCAAGAGCCCATCTACTCTGAGGAAGCCTCGGTATGTATTGTTCCCACTCCCTTCTGCTCTCATACTCCTTGCATACTTTGCTTCTTGGAGCTACACCCTGTCAATGGTTGTCCCTGCAGGGTCCTCGTTCTCCCTTGGACATGACTTCCAGCCGCAGTGCAGATGCAGCTCGTCCTGTGGGCCAAGTGGACAGACATATCCAATTGCTAGTGCATGGTGTAGGACAGGCAGGTGAGGATTGCACGAGGCATCTTAGAGCTATCCCCTGCTCTGTCCTGGGCCCCGTCCTCCACTTCCTGCTGTGCTGTGGGCTTGGCATCCGCAGGAGCTATGTAGGAGAAGATAGGTTCAGACTCATTGCTGGTTGAAGTACAGCTTGGGAAGAGGAACCAGTTGACTAGGATAGCTGCTGGGTCCACCTGCCTGAGCCCAAGAGTGGACTGGGTGAAGATGGTAGGTTCCATCTGGGCTATGTGAAGCCTAAGGTGTTCAAATAATGTGGAGCAGGTCTCAGACTAAAACTACTACATACCTTATCTTTTAGTAGTTGTGACACACCTCTGAGAGGGAGGCTATTACAGGTCCCATTTTTTTGGGACGAGGGCATTGAGGCTTTTAAGTAAAACTCACATGTCCACAGTCATAGTGAGCTTGAAAAAACCAGAACTTGGTGCTGGCTTCCTTCAGAGCTGCCGTGCCAGCCATGTCCAACATATGCGGGATTGTTGAGGAATTGAGTTTAAGGATTGGCATGGGGATAACTGGATCTACCTATGTCCCTACCTTCACACCATGGCTGTATCAAGGTCCTGAAATCACAGATGAGCTGGTGCGGGTTCTGCGCCGGCGCCTGGATGAGGCCACGCTAGATGTCATCACAGTCATGCTGGTCCGGAACTGTAAACTGACACCAGCTGATGTGGAGGTCAGCTCCTTCCCTGACACTAGCATCTACCCCAGACTTGCTCCCCGGTCCTGGGGCAGTGGAGTCTAGACTGGAGTCTACCTTCAACTCTTACCATCTCTCCCAACTCTGCAGTTTATCCAACCACCTGGAAGTCTCCCCTCAGAGGTGCTGCACCTGGCCCTGCCCCCATCCTGCAGACCCTGGCTTCCTGCCTTGGCATGGTACTTGCGGCAGAACCTACTCATCTTTCTGCACTCTCCCAAATACACAGACAGCAACAGCCGAAACCACTTCCAAGTAAGATTGCCCTCACCCTCCACACTCAAGTGCACTTCTGCCCCTTTGTACCCTAGCCCCCTTGTCTACAGATCCTTTCATAGGTGCCCTTCCCGTGGCCTGTAATCATCTGCTCACCTATGTCTTCCTGAGCTCGTGTGCATAGCTGTAGCTTCTTACCCATTGTAGACACCCATCTTAGTGCTCTGTGGCTCTTCTCTCCCCAGCATCCGCTCCCGCCACAGGGTGGTCTCCCCGACTTGGACATCTACTTGTATAACAAGCCTGGTGGACAGGGCACTGGGGGCAAAGGTACAGTACAGAGCACAGGCCTGTGGCACTACTCCCAAGTGTTGGAGAGGCTTCTCTCACTTGAGGCTAGAGAGCCTTCCAGCCTTGCAGCTGAAGGGGGTCTTGGAAAGGGAGGTGTACAAGTGCCAGATCTGAGCCTTCCTGTGGATTTCTACCTAGGGGTTGCCTGCATCACTCTAGCCTTTGTTGATGAAGGAGGAGCCCCCATATCACTGGCAATGTGGCCCCCCTCTTCTCCCGGATCTGCAGACCCATTGAAAGAGGAGGAATTTGAGCAACTGACTCAGGTCATTCGCTGCCCAGTCATGCCGAACAGTTCGTCAGGTAGGACAGCCTGGTCACAGGATGGTGTGTTCAGTAGTGCTGTGGGAGGCAAGGGTGGAATCTAGGAACACCTTCAAGTAACCCGTATTCCTTCCTCTAGCTCAGAATGGGTCCCCAAGGCTTCGACTGGATGTATGGGAAAAGGGGAACATCAGCATTGTGCAGCTGGAGGAGAAGCTCCGGAGCGCAGCTCGCCAGGCCCTGGCTGACGCCATCATGGAGCTGCGGCTGCTCCCTGCATCACTGTGTACAGAGGACATACCTCCAGGTATGAAGGCCAAGAGCCCCTCCTCCACCTCTGCTCGGAAATCCAGGCAGGACCATGTGGTGGATAAGAGTGCAAATGTGGGGTTCAGAGAAAGCATCACAAATGCCCACACACTGTCAGTTTCATACGCTCACTAGCAGGTAGAGCAGATGGCAGAGCCTCTCATGCCAGGCTTCGGACAGCCTTGTCTGCACCGGGAACTGATGGGCAACCATGGAGGTCTGTAATGTTTGGTGTCCACAGGAAGTCTCAGGAACGGGTCTTTGGAAACCAAGAGCTCTGCATGTCGACCCAGCACCTTTCCTCCTGCTCCTGTCTCTGGGGAGCCTGTGACTCCACCCAGCAAAGCTGGCCGGCGTAGCTTCTGGGATATGCTGGTAATGGGAGGAAGTGGTGAAGTTGGCCTCTCTTGCCTGCCTCCTAGCTCCTCCAACCCCCACCCCCACATAGGTCCTTTGAGAGAAAGCTGCTTTCGTTAGTAAAACATGGCAAGTTCTCACTGGTGTAAAGAACCCCAGCTCACTAAATGAGTTCACTTCCGAGTTCCTTACTGGATCCCCACATGAAGAAGAGGCTCCAGAAAGTTTAGTAGCTTGCCCAGGGCTGCTTAGTAAGCCTCCGGGGCTGAATGGCCAGCCCTGAACAAGGCCTCCCTCAAGGCTCATCTCCACTCTACAGTGCTTCCATCCCTGCCCCTTTCCTCCTCCTACTTCCTTCCTCATTCCCTGCATTACCCCTAGAGCAAAACAGAAGGTGGAGATTTGGGTTCCCCCAAAACTACTGATGACATTGTTCTGGATCGGCCAGAAGATACCCGAGGTCGGAGGCGTCATAAAACTGAAAATGTTCGGACTCCAGGTGGAGCTGAGCGAGCACCAGGCTCAGATTCTGGAGCCCAGAGACAGAGGTGTGTGGTGGTGTACCGTGGGAGGATCCAGATCCAGAGGGTGAAGTCACACGTGTGTCACCTACAGATGTGAAAGTCTTAATCCTGCTCTGTCCTTAGGCGCAGGACAACACAGCTAGAGGAGGGTGAGGTGGGAATGCTGCACCCTGTGTTTTCTCGTGTCATTCAGCGCTGGATGGGGTTTATGGTTCAGATTGGTAAGACATGAAACCCTCTCACCTCCCAGCCCCTGCCTGATGTCCATCCTACAGCCAGCCATGCATTCTCTGCCTTCCAGGTTGTGCCTCGGTGTCCAGAAGCTCCACCCACATGGTGTCCCGTTTCCTCCTTCCATCCATCCTATCTGAGTTCACCACTCTGGTCATCTCAATGGCTGGAGATACCAGTGTCCGTGTCTTTGAGCAGCATTTGTGAGTTCAGGATCTTGTGGAATTGAAGGGGTCTTTCAGATTGCTAAAGGCTGGGAACTAGAGGAAGCCCAGCCTGTGGAGGCTGAGCTTGGAGAGGTGGACTCTAGGCCCAGAGAATGAGGTGGGGGGGGGTCCTTTATACCTACTGCTCCCTCCCAGCAGGGGTTCCGAGCCAGATGTCTTCAGCCCTTGTTCCCCAGGGCAGCTGGGCCCAACTCCCCGCCCAGCAGCAGAGCGGCACCTGCTACTTCTGGGAAGGAACTTTGCTCAGTGGAGGAGACCAACTCAGCAGGGTGAGGGGGGCTAGGGAAGGTGGGTTCAAGTGGTGTTGGGTGGTCTCTGACCCTGCAAGGAAGAAAGTGGGATCTGGGGATCTGACCACAACATTGTATCTCTCCTCACCCCATAGCCGCCAAAGCTGTGCAGCGCTTTGAGCCAGGAGGTGATGGGAGCTCAGGGAGGAATGCTCCCCGGCAGAGGCTTTTGCTGTTAGAGGTTGTGGACAAGAAGGTAAATGTGGGGTCACAGGTTAGGCGGGAGAAAGAGCTCTGTGACCTTATTGACCCTGTCCTTTGACCTCTAGTTACAGCTGCTGACCTATAATTGGGCTCCAGACCTGGGTGCAGCCCTGGGCCGAGCATTAGTCCGCCTCGTGCAGTGGCAGAACGCACGGGCCCATCTCATCTTCTGCCTGCTCAGCCAGAAGCTTGGGCTCTTCCATCACTGTGGCCAGTTGGACTTCCCTGTGCGAGATGGAAAGGTGCCGCCTGCCCTGCACTCTTTCTGCCACTGAGGGAGGGGTCAGTTAAAGGAAGCAGGGGAGAGGGAACAGACAGAGCTGAGGTAGTGGGGACAGAAGCCCTGAGGTGGGGGGGGGGGCTGGGTCCAAGAACAAAGACTCTGAGCCCACTGCAATGTTCCATCTCCTTCAGGAGCCAAACCCGTTCCTGTTACCAACCATGGAAGTGGAGACCCTCATCCGCAGTGCAAGCCCCCCACTGAGCCGTGAGCAGGGCCGGCTGAGTGGGTGCTCTCGTGGTGGGGGTCCCCTTCACTTGGACACATTTCCCTTTGATGAAGCCCTAAGAGACATCACAGCTGCCCGCCCCAGTTCCACAGGCGGGCCTGTGCCCAGACCTGATCCTGTCACCTTCCATGGGCAACAGTTCCTAGAGATCAAGGTGGCAGAGCGCAGAGGTGAGGGCTGTGGGGTGAGTGGTGAGGAGGGAGGATCTTGGGGTCCAGGAGGGAAGGGTGTGGGACCCTGTATCTGCTCTGATCCTCCCTCCAGAGCTGGAGCGCCAGATGAAGATGGAGAACCTGTTTGTTACCTGGCAGCAGCGTTCTGCCCCTGCCAGCATGCCCGTCAGTGTAAGTAGCTCCAGCACGCACCCTCGTGAGGGCGGGTGCTCCCTGGCCACTGCTTTAGTGTCCACCGCCCTGTGTCCTCAGGCTGGAGAGCTGGAGACCCTGAAGCAGTCTTCCCGTCTGGTGCATTACTGTGCCACGGCCCTGCTCTTCGACCCGGCCGCCTGGCTATACGGACCCCCAGAGACCTCTGGACCCCCGGAGGGGCAGGTAACACTCAAGATTTCCACCCTGAGATCTCTTTCAGACAGTGCCCTCCACACCCACAGGGTTGGCAGTGGGTAGAACTTTAATTTCCACTCCACAGCGGCGCCATCGCCCCGAGGCAGGGTCTGGGGGCAGCTGCGAGTCCTTGGATACACCTCCGCCAGGAGCCCGTGAGGAGCCGTGGCTGAAGGAGCTGAGCATGGCCTTCCTGCAGCAGTACGTGCAGTATCTGCAGAGCATCGGCTTTGTGCTGGTTCCGCTGCGGCCCCCCTCGCCTGCCCGCAGGTGAGCCCACTCTTCCATCGAAGCTTTGTGCACGCTCATCTCACCCTGCCAGGCTGACACACAGGCCCTCGCCATGCCCAGAACTCACGAGCACATTAGTGCAGACTGCGTTCTCATGGAGCTCTGCCCGCCCACGCCTCACTTGTTTACAGGCTTGTGTCCATCCACCCACTGGCTAAGCTTTGGGATCTGGGGCTTGTCCACTCCTGCCCTGGCCATCTTGTTCACCAGGATCCTGTTTCACCCAGGCCTTCTGCACTGGGCTCACTTGTAGCACTGTCCATGGCTCAGTCCTACTCTCTGTAGCCGGGACTGACCTTTCATTGACCCTGAGCTCAGTGACAGTGCTGTAGCCTCCTTTTCTGTCCTGTACCAGATCTGAGTCCTATCTTTGAGGTCCCTGCCCTATATTCTCCTTAGTAGCTGGGCATCCAGAACATGTTTCCAGCCCTTTCCCAGTGGCTGTATAGGAAAATCTGCTCACATTAATCCACTGTTACTTCACATCTTCTGACTTGTGAGGCTGGGAGGCATTTTTCTAGTCCCTCTGTGATTTTGAGTAGATACTTTTGAGATGTAAAATGTGGTGCTTCTCCCTTACCCAAGACAGTACCAGAAAGCCAGTTCTGACCTTTTGAGGATCTTGAACCTGGCTCTCTATCCTCCCACCCACATATCCACCTACCTCCACCCCAGGCTTCCCTCTCTTCCCAGCATCAGAAGAGAAGGCATCCCTGTATTGCCTGTGAGTCCTTGTCCTCCAGCCCCTAACCCATTATTCGGTGGCAAAATTGAATTCCTTTTTATAAGACACTGGGTTAAAAAAACTTCCTTGGACAAAATTTAAAGACAAGTACCTCATTCCACCAATCTTTTTAAAAACACTAAGTTTTGTGTGCATGTGTGTGTGTGGACACTCATACACTCAGGTGTTATCTTTGGGAATGCTGTCCTCAGCTACCATGTCCAGAATTTATGTTGGTTGGTAGTTGGAATTGAACTAAGGTCCTCAGGTTTGTATGAGCTGTCTTCCTGGCTCCCTGACACCACCATCTTCAATAACCACCAATTACTATTTAAGTCTGCTCCCAGTTCCCTTGTGGATCAAATGGGAAGTCAGCTCCATGAGGATGATACCTCCTGGTAGTGCCCACTGCAGGGGGTAGGTAATAAAATGTTCTGAGTGACCTACTGAGCTCACTGATCCCACACTGACATCATTGAAGTCAGGAACCCAAAGGGCTTCTATCCTGGTTCAAGGCTGGTGAGCCCCCTACACTTGATACCTTTTTCCTTTCTTCAAGCACTGGCACTCTAGCTACTGCCTACACCTCAAGTCTGGCAGTTTATAGCTTCTTAGTGTGATGGGCAGTACCCACCAACCCTTTCCGCTTGCTTCTCATGTCCCCTTGGCTCTGAGTTAAAAAATGAAGAACAATATGCCTATGAACTGTGGGGACTGTCATTCCCCACTCAAAAGAGAACTCCTTTTCCCTCTCAGAGAAGCCATCTTTTTATCAGTCAGCTCCTTGAATTTTCCTAATACAGTCTTAGACTTGCATCACCACCTTCCCTTCCCCTCCAGGCCTACTCTTCAACGAGTAGCAAGCGAGCGAGGGAGCCCTGCCTGCCCTGCCCTGCAGTCTGCCCAGCCTTACTGCTTACTCACTGTGGGACCCTGAGCTAGCTCCTCCCTCTGTAGACCTCGCTCCTCTGCAAAATGACTCCTTGCAGAAAGGTCTGGCAGCCGTAATCCTTCAGCCCCTTGCCCACTTCATCCTCGTTTCTCTCACTTTCTTATAGCACCAGCCGGCTTCGGGCCATGGCTATCCTTGGAACCGAGGGTCGTGGCTCCTTCTCCTGCCCTAAAACCAAGACTGAGGGGAGCCCCAAGGTAACTCAGTGTTATGTGATGCCCTGAATTATGTCCCCACACCCAAGGTCAGTGGCCCTGACTGATGAGTATACTGAGTTCTTTGAGCCCAGACTGACATCATTAAAGTCAGCAACCTAAAGGACTTTAACTCTGCTGGTAAGAACCCAACGAAGCCCCCAACTCTTGCACCCCTTTTCCTTTCTTCAGAGCGCTGGCAGTCCAGTCACAACCTACCACCTTCAGCGGGCACTACCTGGAGGGATCATCCTCATGGAGCTGACTTTCCAGGTGAGCAGAGGGAGCATTGAGTGGGAAGAGCCCAATCCACGTCTCACCCTTCTGACCTCATTTTACCCTCTTTCTAGGGCTGTTACTTCTGTGTCAAACAGTTTGCCCTGGAATGTTCCCGAATCCCAATGGGGCAGGCTGTCAACTCTCAGGTTTGTGATGGGGCAGAGTAATATAGAATGGATGAGGCTCAGCACAGTCAGTGCAGCCCAATGGTTGATCTGGCGCTGTGCCTGGGCTGCGTGGTGTCCGACCTGGGTAATCCAAAGCTGCATTCAGCCTCAGCACCAAGACAGAAAGCAGGCCAGCACAGACCCGACCAGCCCGTGCTCACTCTGTACTTACTGCAGCCGGCAGGGTGGTCATCCGTAATGACAGGGAACGGGAAAGAGGTCACTCAGGCACAGTGGGTAATGGGCATGTTCAGGGCACTGCCAGGCGCAGTCCTGGCCTCATCAGAGCTGGGGACAGCTGGCCCTGTCAGAGCACCTGAGGAGAGCCAAGCACTCTGGAGTGCTCAGAATGAGTGAAGGATCATCATGTGAGGTGGGGACCTGAAGCCCTGCTTGCACTTGGTTCTGCTCCTCAGTTCACTAGGAATGTTGCCCTAGGGCCTGTACATTATCACCTCAAATGAACTTTCTCAAAGACAGGGACCTAGTACAGACAGTACACACTCTCCTGTGGGCAGCTCTCAGATCTGGACAGCTCAAATCCAGCCCAGATGGCTGCCTTCGAGTGTGGCTACCAAGTCACAGACAACTGGGGGGTAATGTGACCCACAAGAGCATGGTGACTTTAGTACAGGAGCCTACCTCGGCCAGAGTGCTCCGGAGGGGCTGTGGATGGACAGGCACTCCTTCCACGCCTTCCCGTAGGATTGCAAGTCCTCCCCTGAGCTGCTCTGGCTCTCCTGCCCCTGACTCCAGAGTCCCTGGAGTCTATCCTTTCTAACCCTGCTCAGGCTTCCTTCATTTATTTTTTTAGTCCAGGCTAGCCTAGAATTCCCCCATAGAACCAAGAATGACCTTGAACACCTGATCCTTTTGCCTCTACCTCCAAATATTGGGATCACAGGCCTGCTAGGTTTCACTTCTCTGGCTTCTAGATTGCTTCAGGGTATCGTTCATTAAGTGCCTAACATGTAAGTAAAGGGAAGCAGCTCACTCCTATGCAGATAAGGAGACAGAAGCTTATAGAGGTTCAGTACTTCTTTCCCTTTTTTTTTCTCAAGGTAGGGTCTCTAGCCTAGGACCTGGCACTCTGTAGTCCCAAGCTGGCCTTGAACTCACAGCAATTCTACCTCTGCATCCCTAGTACTGGGATTAAAGGTGTGCAGCACCATGCCCAGCGAGGTTCAGTACTTTTTGTCTTGGGACACAGTAGTCAGTGGGACTCTTGGTGCTGAATTATAGCTGATTTCATCCTTACTTCAGCTCATCAGATCTGTGCATTATTTCCAAGGTAGATGAGGAAACTGGAGCATAGACAGACTGACTTACCAAGGTCATGTAGCTAGTCTGGCTCCTTCTATAGTCTTTGTTTCTTTTTCTATTAACTCCTCAGCCCAGTGCCCCAAAGATTGTCCAAATGGATTCTGCCATTCCAACACCACACATCCTATTGTAATACTGTTAGTAATAGAGAATTCCATCAAGAGAAAGGCCCAGCCTACATCTCTGTCTGCCTTCTTTCTTCCACCTATGGTTCCTTCTAGCCAGACAGACAGGCATACTCAGAGGAGGACCACACTGGCCTAGTGTTTGATATTCCAGAGGAAGGTTTAAGAATGAGTGGAAGTTAAGACAGGCTTAAAGTTAGGGAGGTCACATTCCAGGCAGAGGACACTCAGGTTCAAAGTGAAGAAGAGAAATTGTGTGTTGTTCTTAGACAGGGCAGGCATTGTGATGGCAGATAGAGCTGGAGAGTTGGGAAGGGCAGGAAAAAGTAAATGCACATCCTGACTGGTGGCCTCTCCAGAGTACTTTGTAATTACTCATTCTGTGTAATGTTTTGCCTGTCTCTTGCTTCTAGACTGTAGCTCCTTAGAGGCAGGGGTTTGCATCTTGTTCCCACTGTGTCCCCAGCACCTAGAAGAGTCAGATTTTTCCTGCACTGCTGAATCTGTGGCAGACTCCAGTGCAATCTGGGTTTTACACAGAGTAAAAAGGCTGAGCCACTCCCTCAAAACAGTCCCAGTTTCATATAAACAGACATAAAACTAATATTAGCACAGGTAAGCCAGATATAGTGGCACATGCCTTTAATCCCAGCACTTGGGAGGCAGAGATAGGAGAATCGCTGTGAGTTCAAGGCCAGCCTGAGACTACAAAGTGACACACAGGTCAGCCTGGGCTAGAGGGAGACCCTACCTGGAAAAAAGCAAAAAGGAAAAATAACCAGAAAAGCACAAGTAAGAGGAAAGTTTCTCATAGAAGCTGTGCTGCCTGAAGGGCTTCTAACTAAGGCAACTGGAGAACCCGATCAAGTTTCCTCTGTCCTTGGAAGAAGGGAAATGTGGACTGGACAGCCTGGGCTACCGTACCCTCATTCTGTTCCCCACTGTCCCTCTTCAGCTGTCCATGCTGTTCACAGAGGAGTGTGACAAGGTGCGTGACCTGATGCACGTGCACTCCTTCAGCTATGACTTCCACCTGCGCCTTGTACACCAGCACGTGCTCGGCGCCCACCTGGTGCTGCGGCATGGCTACCACCTCACCACCTTCCTGCGACACTTCCTGGCCCACCATCCTGATGGACCCCACTTTGGCCGCAATCACATTTACCAAGGTCAGTGCCTGAAGGCAAGCCAGTGAAGCTACAGAACAGGTCACAATGTGTCACCTGGCCGGGACTGGTGGGACCATCTTACCCATCAGGACATGCTTCTGTCCTATCTTTCAGTCTTAAGTTTTTCAGTTTCATACCAGAATTGGGGCCCTATATCATGTGTGCCCTGCCCTCTGTTCTGAATTTTCTTTTCTTTTTTTTTTTTTTGGTTTTTCGAGGTAGGGTCTCACTCTAGCCCAGGCTGACCTGGAATTCACTATGTAGTCTCAGGGTGACCTTGAACTCACAGCAATCCTCCTACCTCTGCCTCCCGAGTGCTGGGATTAAAGGCGTGCGCCACCATACCCGGCCTATATTTTCTTTTCTTTTCTTTTTTTTTTTATTCTGAATTTTCTTAACATCTCTACATCCCATGGGAACTTAGAAGCTCCCTAGGAAAGCAGAGCCTTAGCGGCTCTCATCCCCTGCCCTGCCAAATCAGGGTGCTTGTCCCAGGCATAGCGTCTACTGAGTCCTCTAACTTACCCCTTAGGGACATTGGAGCTTCCTACACCACTCATTGCTGCCCACCAGCTGTACAACTATGTAGCTGACCATGCCAGCTCGTATCACATGAAGCCACTGCGTATGGCCCGGCCAGGGGGCCCAGAACATAATGAATATGCCCTGGTGTCAGCGTGGCACAGGTAAGGCTCAGAGGTGGTATTCTTTGGTAGCTGAGGTTGGAGCCACACTTGGAGTAGGGAAGCCCATGTTTTTTGGGTGCAATAGGTAGGGTTGGGACCGTAGGCCGATAGCTGAGATTCTGGCAAGAGAGGAGCCACCACAGTCATATCGTGGAGGATCCAAATGGAACCCCGCAGAGAATGACGGGATGAACAAGGGGCCCACGGCCACAGCCATTAAATCAACACAGGATAAGCCAGTGAGACAGAAACCAACAATTTCGACACAAAGACCCCTAAGCTCACAACCTTAAAGCAGCCTTAATACTCATCCATCATGACTCAGGGAACTATGCGGAAGAGGGGCGGAAAGATTGTAAGAGCCATGGTGGGGGAGATTATCCAGAGGCATGGCCAGGAGAACCTGGCTGAATACTAGGCTTTCCATGGTCCCCTGTCACAAGGACTGATCCAGACGACCCATGGAGGAGGTTATCCAGTGGAGGGGGGAGGGGAGGGCAGCGGGGAATTGGCGATAACAACTCATTGTTTGCCCACTAAATGTTGTAACTCATTATGGACAATAAATTTAAAAAAAAAAAATAGGTAGGGTTGGTTTCATTGGGGCATCTCTCCCATCTTGGCTGCACAGCTCTGGCTCCTATCTGGACTCTGAGGGGCTTCGCCATCAGGATGATTTTGATGTGTCTCTACTGGTCTGTCACTGTGCTGCACCCTTTGAGGAACAAGGAGAAGCTGAGCGGCATGTTCTGCGGTCAGATCTCTCACCTTGAATATGCCCATTTCCCAACCTGCCCCTGCTCTTGCCCATGTCTATTGCTGTGACAGACTCTCCTGCTCACTCCCCACTCCAGGCTACAGTTCTTCGTGGTGCTCACCAGTCAACGAGAACTCTTCCCCAGACTCACTGCGGACATGCGTAGGTTCCGGAAGCCTCCCAGACTGCCCCCTGAGCCAGAAGCTCCTGGAAGTTCTGTTGGTAGCCCTGGGGAAACTTCAGGCCTTGTCCTGGAACCTGGACCAGCTCCTCTGTTCCCACCACTGGCTGCAGAGGTGGGCATGGCACGGACACGGCTGGCTCAGCTGGTCCGACAAGCTGGTGGGCACTGCCGGCGGGACACCCTCTGGAAGCGCCTCTTCTTGCTGGAACCACCGGGGCCTGACCGCCTGAGGCTAGGGGGCCGTCTGGCCCTGGCTGAGCTAGAGGAGCTCCTAGAGGCAGTCCACGCCAAATCCATTGGCGATATTGACCCCCAGCTGGTAAGGGACCATGGGCACCACAAGGGTTGGTTGGTGACTGGGATAGCAGAATTAGAACTGTGGACCCTCTCCCAGGATTGCTTCCTGTCCATGACGGTCTCCTGGTATCAGAGCCTGATCAAGGTTCTTCTGAGCCGCTTCCCCCAGAGCTGCCGCCATTTCCAGAGCCCAGACTTGGGGACACAGTACCTGGTAAGTCCCATTGGCCCTAGTCTAAAAGGGAAACAGCAGAAACCCTCACCATAGCTGGGCGTGGTGGCGCACGCCTTTAATCCCAGCACTCAGGAGGCAGAGGTAGGAGGATTGCCGTGAATTCAAGGCCACCCTGAGACTACATAGTGAATTCCAAGTCAGCCTGGACTAGAGCGAGACCCTACCTCGAAAAACCAAAAAAAAAAGAACCCCTCACCATAGATGACAGCAAAGCCCTCAGGGAGTCCCAACCTGACAAACAAGTTCTGCCTACACTGTGGTCTCCACGGGGCTGGACTACACCAGTAACCTGGAAAAGCTGAGTATCCTGCAGGGAGTGAGCAGGTTGCTGAGAATTAGCCAAGAACACACCATGGCTTGAGATCCCCAGGGCAGACCTCTGGCACCGACAACCCAGGGAGCTCACAGGACGTCATCGGCATCTGCCCAGAAGGGAGCTCTTGGGTTTTAACACCTGGTGACTCAAAGTATGGCCCTCAGACCAGCAGACCAAGAGCTTGCTGAAATGGAGATGTTCAGCCTCCCCTCCCCCCACACTCACACACACTGACTTGGGAAATGTGCCTTCACAGTATCTCCAGAGGGTCTGTGCACACAGTAGTGTGAGGAACAGGTACAGTGGTGGGGTGATGAGTGTGCACATGGGGAACAGGTTCAGAAGAAGCATTCAAGAGAAGAGCGCAAGTGAGAAAGTGGTCCCTACAGCACAGATTCATTCGTGGGTGTAGAACAGATCGTCCAGGGAGGCCGCAGGGGAGTAGGTGGGTGTGGGCAGTAGAGTCCTGCAGTGATGGGAGCACAAAAGGCCAGCTGGAGGAAGGGGAGTAATTGAACTTGGGGAAAAGTGGAGTTTGAGGCCAACACAGTTGTAGACATCCGGGATTGGAGGTCAGGAGACCTAGGCCATAGCTATATGAATAGGTGGGTTTGGTTTTGTGGTCGTGATTGACCGCAGAGCATGCCAGGCAAGCATCGAGCCACACCCCCAGCTGTATGCAAGCCTTAAGGGAACACATGGACAGAGCCTAGAGGGTCCCCTCCCTTGACTAGCTTCACTGTGCCAACAGACTGAGGCTCGATTGGGCAACACTGATCCTGAGTGACCTGAGCATGTAGATGGGCTGAGGTCTGACAGGAGGAGGCCTCGGCCTCCCACCCACAGCCCAGCAGGAGGCCCATGTCCCCTGGGGTGAGACAGAAACAGAGCTCACCCCCTCATCTCATTTCACCTGTTGCTGCAGGTTGTGCTGAATCAGAAGTTCACTGACTGTTTTGTGCTAGTGTTTCTGGACTCACACTTGGGAAAGACGGTGAGAGGAGGGGAGAGGGGCTTAGTGGGAGGCTGTACCTCAGTCCAGCTCAGCCTCTGAGGTTGGGTGCCCATTCTTCCTGAGCTCTGCTTTCTATCCCCTCCTTACCATTCCACCCCATCGTGTTCCCCACAGTCTCTAACAGTGGTTTTCCGAGAGCCCTTCCCAGTGCAGCCCCAGGACAGTGAGAGCCCCCCTGCCCAGCTGGTCTCCACCTACCACCACTTGGAGTCTGTCATCAACACAGCCTGTTTCACCCTCTGGACCCGCCTCCTCTGAAGAATTGGAATACTGATTCACTGTTCCTTGAGTCATGCATCTATGAGATTGCCCACTTGAGGCAAGACTGACCAACCCTTTTGGGCCCTAGGGTGAGCGAGACAAGGGACAACAGCAGAGGATTGTGACTGTCTGGGAATCAACTCCCCGAGGCCCCTGGCCTCTCCCTCCTGCCCATCTGCTGGAGTTCTTCACTCTAGGTGGCACTCGCCACCCTTAGAGCCCTGCCTGAATCCTGCCTCACAGTCAGACACTTGCTCCCTTGGCCCTCTGGTCTTTATTCCCACTTGGCCATCACTACTGGATATTACTGTTGAGATAAGACACCGGTTCTAATCCCGGTTCTGCCTCTGAAGCACTTGTGACCAATGTACCATTGTTAAGCCCCAAGCCTATTCTTTAACCCTTGATGCCTCATCTATAGATGAGCAGTTGGGCTCAGAAGCTCCTATAGCCACAGCAACCCTGGCATTAACTGGAGGATTTGAGCGTGAACTGTGTCCCTTCTCAATGGGAGGGAAACAAACCAGATACTGAATTGCTAGACACTGTGTGTCCCCACATCTGTAATATACATGTATTAAAATGTCAGCAGGTGGTCTTTAATTCCGAGGAGCCTCAGGACGCTTCTTCACTGTGCAGCACCTCACTGGTCATCCCGTGGGTGACCCCGTCTGTCCCAGTATGAACGTAGCCAACTCAGACCCTCCACTGTGTCTCCTGCAGTGAAAGAGAGGCAATGGCATTTCATCCCACAAGGATGGATTCCCCTCCTCTCTGGTCCACACCTCACCTTGAGGCCTGTACTCGCAGCCCACAAAGCCCTGGTAGCCTTCATCTTCCAGCAGCTGGAACAGGTAGGGGAAGTCCAGCTCTCCAGGGCTGCCTGGCTCCCCTCGGCCTGGGACTTGTGCCACTTGTACATGCCCTGGGGACAGAGGAGGAGAGACACGGGGCTTGGGTGACTGTAGAGGCCTGAGAGAGTGAGGTAGGAAGGGTGCTGGGCACAGGCAGGAGCATGGATTGAAGGGAGCCCTCACCCACGATGGGCAGGAACTCCCTGATGTTTGCCGTCAGGTTCCCATCCATGATCTGCCAGTGGAATATGTCCTGGGGAAGAGGGTGCTAGTCAGACCCCTCAGGGGTCCCTCACCAATCTTCCTAGATTGGAGACAGGCTTTCTGAAGATGCACCCCCTTCCTCCCCACTTACCATTTGTAATTGGAGGTTGGGTCTTCCAACCTTCTGTAAGATGGCTGCCGCTGGAGAAGAAGCCAGGAAGAAGGCCATGAGACTCCAAGGAGCACAAGAATGGAGAGGGACAAGAGGAGGCATGGGGCTAGGGTCCTACCCTGCTGTGGCGTATCCAGGAAGTACTGGGGGTCAGTGAGGCGGCTGTTGATGGGCTCCAACAGTCCCACGAGGTTCTCCTAGTGCCATATTGGACCTATGAATAGAGCGCCCCACATCTGCCTGTCCCTCTGACCGGGGCCATTTACTCGGTCTTGCACCTCATCAGCTCTACCCACTATACCCTCTCCTTCCCTCAGACACGTCAAGTATGTTTCCACCTCACCTGAGCCAAAACCCCAGCTGCATGCCTCAGGTTCTCCAGAAAAACTGTCTCCATCTCCCCTCTGACTGCTGCTCGATCAGCCCCGTGAGGCACTCGACCAGCCATCAGGTGGATCCTGTGGGGAAGACAGGAAGTGTGCACACCCTTAGTGGGTGCCCTCTGAGTGCCAGCCCTTGCCCAGCTCTCCAAGTCTTCCATCCACACCACCCGAGTCATGCACAGGTATCCCAGCAGCCTCAAGACACTTGCATCAGCCCAACCTCCTACCTGAGGGTCTTGGTCCATAACTTACCCTCTTTCCCCTGCTCTCCTCCCCAGCCCATAAGCATGCTTGAGGCTCACATCTTAACAATGGTTTGGGCCCTTTGGCATTTTGTGCTGCTTGGCTCTCCTCCCTCTACTGCATCTGTTTCTTGGTCTCTTCCCATCTGTTTTCTGCCCTTATTACTAACCAGTAATTAGCCCCTTGTTACCAGTTCCTTCTTGGCACATCTACTTGACCTCTACAGGATTCAACATTTATGGGCTCAGCCCCCCCCCCCCATCACCTTCTGATCTCAGCCACAGCCAACTTCCAGCAGACAGGGCCAGGCATTTGGGCCCTAGGGGTCCAATACAGTATGCAGCCTCATGAACTCACCAACCTTCCCCTCGCCTTTGGCCACAGCCTCCTTGCCTGGATATGGAACCTCTGGTCCATAAAGTGAATGGCTAGGCCTTCAAGACTGTCCTAGCTTCACTACCTGCCACCAGCGTTCTACACTGCTCCTACAGCTTTCTTGTCCTGGAATGGATGGCAGGTTATATTTACCTCACTGTGACCTGATCAGAGGGAGCTCCCAGCATGGGGTGAGCATGAGGGTGAGACAAATTGAATAACACTACTGAAATGCAAAAGGCGATTTACAAAGGCCTTGGGCTGCAGGGGTGCAGAGGAGCCCTGGCCTCTGGCTCCGGGGTGTCTTGAGCCAGGGTCCTCTGGTCCCCGAAGGGGTAGGATACCTGGGACAGCCCAGAGCCTTGGCGTACTGCACGGCCCGCTCCAGCCCCTCGCGGAAGGCCGCCTGTCTCCCAGGAACGGCCCCCAGCCCCATTTCTCCCTTCTCTTGGTCTCCTGCGGAGAGAACGGGCCTCAGTGCGGGCCGGGCTCGCGGCCACCACCACGCGCCCCGGAGCGGGTTGATCAGCCGCAGCCCCCGCCCCGCCGGGTCCCCGGTCCGGCCGCCGCGCACCCGGGGGCGTGTTGAGGAGCCCCAGCCCCGCGCCCCGCCGACCCCTCCCCAGCCCGTCCGGCCGCCGCGCACCCGGGGGCGTGTTGAGGAGCACCAGCCGCAGCCCCGCGCCCCGCGCCGCGCGCGCCAGCGCCTCGGGCGGCTCCGCGTACGGCCAGGCCACCTCGGCGGCCTCGAAGCCCGCGCGGCCCGCCGCTTGCAGCCGCGCCGAGAGCCCGGGGAGCTCGGGGAACAGCCAGGAGACGTTGGCCGAGAAGCGCAGCGGAGCCATGGCGGGCGGGCAGAGTCGGCGGCCCGGGACCAGGGGCGGAGCGAGGCCCCGCGGCGCAAGGAGCGGAAGCTGGCCGCCCAGTACCGCTCCCAAAATGAAATGAAATGAAATGAAACCCGGGCGTAGTGGCGCGCGCCTTTAGCGCTCGGGAGGCAGAGGTAGGAGGATCGCAGCGAGTTCAAGGCCACCCTGAGACCACAGTGAATTCCAGGTCAGCCTGGGCCAGAGCGAGAGAGGGGGGTTGGGGGTAACCCAAAAAAGCTATTTCCCCTAATGATAAAGGGACACTTTTCAATTAAGGCTCACTTAAAAGCTATGAACAAGTAACTTTGGTTGGTTTTGACTCAGCCTCTCAAGTGCCACCCCTCAGCACGAAAGAATTTTTTAAATATTTATTTGAGAGAAAGAAGCAGAGAGAGAATGACTGCACCAAGGCCTCCTGCCACTGCAGATAACTCAGACTTGCGCCACGTTGTGCATTTGGCTTTACGTGGGTACTGGAGAATCAAACCATCAGGATTTACAAGAAAACGCCTTTAACCATGGAGCTTCCCTCCAGCCCTCTAAAGAATTTTTTTGTTTTTTTTCAAGGTAGGGTCTCCCTCTAGCCCAGGCTGACCTGGAATTCACTGTGTAGTCTCGGGGTGGCCTCGAACTCATGGTGATCCTCCTACCTCTGCTGGGATTAAGGAAGTGCGCCACCACACCAGGCTAAAGAATTTTTATAACACCTGTGTTTATACACCACTAACCCGTTAACTTTCCCTTGCAGACTAGAAATGTGCATCTTTTTCTCAGAAAATTCTTTTTTTAAAAAAATATTTTATTTGTTCATTTTCAAGCAGAGAGAGAGAGAGAGAGAGAGAGAGAGAGAGAGAGAGAGAGAGAGAGAGAGAAAGTGAATGCACCAGGGCCACCACCTTGTGGGTCTGGCTTATGTGGGTCCTGGGGAATTGAACCCGGGGCTTTAGGCACTGCAAGCAAGTGCCTTAACCGCTGATCCATCTCTCCAGCCCTCAGAAAATTCTTATGCTGCATATGCAGTTTTATAATCTTTTTTTCAAATATTCTATTAGCATTTCCCCGTGTTCTTCAATAATTTTCGAAGTCATTGTAATAGCTCCTATTGTTGCACACTAGTCCAGGCTGACCTGGAATTCACTCTGTAGTCTCAGGGTGGCCTTGAACTCACGGTGATCCTCCTACCTCTGCCTCCCGAGTGCTGGGATTAAAGGCGTGCACCACTACACCCGGCTTTTAAATTCTTAAATGCTCTGCTGGATTGTCTTGGAAGGTTGTCAAGGAGATGGCTCCGTGGTTAAAGGCACTTGCTTGCAAAGCCTGCGGGCCTGGGTTCAGTTCCCCAATACCCATGTAAAACCAGATGCACAAAGTGGCACATTTGTCTGGAGTTTGTTTGCAAGAGGCCCTGGCACCTGGCATGCCCATGTACACTGTCTCTCTCAAATAAAAGTTTTAAACGCTATGCTAGGGCTGGAGAGATGGCTCGGTACTTAAAGGCACTTGCTTGTAAAGCCTGGTGGCCCGGGTTCAATTCCCCAGTACCCACTTAAAGCCAGTTGCAGAAAGTGGCACATGTGCCTGCAGGATGCCCTGACATGCCCGTACTCTGTCTCTCTGTTTCTCTCTCAAAAATACTGTTTTCTTTCTTTTTTTTTTTTAAAGTACTTTTATGCCGGGCCTGGTGGTGCATGCCTTTAATCTCAGTACTCCGGAGGCCAAGGTTAGGAGGATCTCGGTGAGTTTGAGGCTAGCCTGAGACTACATAGTGAATTCCAGGTCAGCCTGGGCTAGAGAGAGACCCTACCTTGAAAATCAAAAACCAAAACAACAAAGGGGCACATTTATAAAGGCACTGGGTGCCAATAACCCCGAATACTTGGGAAGGGAATCATGAGTTCAAAGCTAGCCTAAGCAATTTAGCAAGACCCTATGTTTAAAAAGTTGCTGTATATCCTAATACATGAGTAGATGTTATCTTGATCTATTGATCTATTTATTATGCTGATGTTGACAGAAGCTCAAAGTGCACCCACCCAGCTTCCAGTTTTCTGTGCTTTGCTCAACCCCATCTCAGATCAGGCCCACGCGGACAGCTGGGCCTCAAGGTCATTCTACACTTAAACCAAGTTCCTGGTGGTTCCACTTCCTCAGCTCTGCCTCCAAGAAGAGTTTCCAGCTAATACTGTGCACCTGATTTCTTGCTGATTTATAGCCCAGTTTATCCTTCAACCTTTGGCCCCTTGGGGAATGTGTTTCTTGTGTTAGAGTCCAACCAGGATGTGACCTCACTAAGTTTAGCATTTTAACCAATCAGCAGGTTTACAATCCAAAATTGACAATCCAGAGTAACATCCAAGTAGAGAAATTATTAACTCTTCCTTGGAGCTCCCTCACCTGTAACAGGTCATTCAAAATGCAAATCCTGCTTCAATCCTTAATAGAACCATCATCCCCTTGGCAGGAAAAAAAAGTGCCCAACCCTCAGTGATTGACCTTTCTTTCTTTCTATGTTTATGGCAGCAGATAGTATACAAACTAGATGTACGTGGCTCATATTTTTTTCTCAATTCCCTTACAATGCCTTTACTAAAATAAATACATAAATTGTGCAGTGTTCAAGAAAATTATTCTTTTCTTTTTTTTCCACATTAGGGATTGAACCTTGTACATGCTAAGCATAAGATCTACACTGAGTTATACCCCTAAAGATTATCTTTTTTTTTCTTTATCTTTTTGTTGTTGTTGTTGTTTTGTTTTTGTTGTTTTTTTTTGATTTTTCGAGGTAGGGTCTCACTCTAGCCCAGGCTGACCTGGAATTCACTATATAGTCTCAAGGTGGCCTTGAACTCCTAGTGATCCTTCTACCTCTGCCTCCCAAGTGCTGGGATTAAAGGTGTGCGCCACCATGCCCGGCTTTAAAGATTATCTTTTTAGGGCTTGAGAGATAGCTCAGCAGTTAAAGGCACTCATTTGCAAAGCCTGCCCAGGTTCGACTCCCCAGTATGCACAGAAAGCCAGATGCACAAAGTGATACATGCATCTGGAGTTCGTTTGCAATAACGAGAGGCCCTGGTGTGCCCATTTTCGCTCTTTCTTCCCCCCTTTAAATAAATATGTCTTAATATTTTATTTATGTATTTATTAGAGAAAGAGAGAGACAGAAAGAGATAGAAAAAGTGAGTCTGGGAACACCAAGGCTTTCTGCCACTGTGAAATTCCATTTGATGTCTTCCAGGCTGATAGAAGTTAAAAAGCCATCAATTCCCCATCCACCTTGTGAGGTAGGGCACAGAAAGTTACACTAGGCATTGATGCTCCATTTTCAAGGCCAAGAGATCCTGGCCCAGTCACACACACACAAAAATAAATTATAAAAATTTTAAAACAATAGAAAAAATTTAACCTTCTTTACATATTACTGCCCCTGTTAGCACACTATAGGTTTAACAGATTAATTGTAATTGTGTCACTGGAATCAAGATTTTCCTACAGATTCAATTTGCTTTTGCTTATGTTCTTTGTATAGTTTGGACTACAGTTGTGTGGTTTTTATTTATTCATTTTTCAAGCACACACACACAGAGAGAGAGAGAGAGAGAGAGAGAGAATGCACCAGGGTCACCACCTTGTGAGTCTGGTTTATGTGGATACTAGGGAATTGAACCGGGGCCTTAGGCACTGGAGGCAAGTGCCTTAACCGCTGAGCCATCTCTCCAGCCTTTGGGTTTTTTTATTTGTTTGTTTGTTTGCTTGTTTGTTTGGGGTTTTTTTGGTTTTTTGAAGTAGGGTGTCCCTCTAGTCCAGGCTGACCTGGAATTCACTATGTAGTCTCAGGGTGGCCTTGAACTCAAGGTGATCCTCCTTCCTCTGCCTCCGGAGTGCTGGGATTAAAGTGCTAGGGATTTGACTGGTGTCCATGATTGTTTATCCCTGCACATCATTAGGGGTCATAAGTAAGTGCCTTTAACCATGAAGACATTTCTCCAGCCTTCCACCTTATTTTTTTTTTCCACCTTATTTTTTGAGACAGGGTCTCTCACTGAGCCTGGAACTCACCAATTCAGCTAGACTGGCCCACCAGTAAGCCCCAGGATCTCCCCAGTCCCAGCTCACCCACATAAGCTCTTTATTATTTTTCATATTCTATTTATTTGAGAAAGAGAGAGAGAGAATGGGCACACCAGGGCCTCCAGCCACTACAAACGAACTCCAGACTCATGCGCCACCTTGTGCATCTAGCTTTAGGTGGGTACTGGGGAATTGAACTTGGGTCCTTTTGTTTTGCAGGCAAACGCCTTAACTGTTGAGCCATCTCTCCAGCCCCTGAGTTCTCGATTAGTTTGCTCTGTGCAAGAACATTTTCCTTTCTCCCCAGCTTTCTTATTTGAGCTACTATCACTTTTATACAGTATGCTCAAATCAGATCCCATAGATCATCCTATATATTTTTACACTCAGCCGTGTGTTCAGTTACAGCTGCCTAGATGTAAGGATATCAACGTTCAAGCGTCAGTCTGTTATTATTTTTTGAGCCATTGAGTCTGTATTTCCAACTCTGGAATCTAACTTTCCGACAGTACTCAATTTTTACCCGTAATAGTCCAATATCACATGGATTCATGACAGCTCATAACTGTGTCAAAAAGGAAACTAAATCTTGGATGAAATTTTTCTTTCGTAGGTTTCTATTGTATCCAAGAATTCATACAGGAATATCCATGGTACATCTCCGTTTGGGACTCTATAACTGAAATGTCAGCACATTTAAACCGAATCGGCTCATACACAGTACATTGAATAATAACATCATTATACAAAACAGAATTGAATCACTTTACAAAGTTTGCGCTTGCATAAGCAATCATCTGTATCCTTGGAAGAATATTATAATATTTGCTGTTCCATGATACACATCTTTCTCTTTCAAAGGAGGGTCTATAACTGGCCCTCTATCCTGAGTTTCTATGCTATTACTGGGTGGCTGGGTCACATCCAGAAACTCCTTCCTCTCTCCTACATATGCATGCTTAGAAACAAACAAAGGCTCTTGGCAGTCTAATGGAATGTTAACTAATTGCATACCCATCCACATGCAAACTTTAAATTTAGTAACACAGCATATATATATATATATATATATATATATATATATATATATATATGCGTATAGCTGTAAATTTTTTTAAGTTTTTAAGTTGATAATTTTGGAAAATCTCAGTAATGCTGACTACAAGAATTCGATTTATCTCTCTTTTTTTGTTTTTGGTTTTTCGAGGTAGGGTCTCTCTCTAGCCCTGGAATTCACTCTGTAGTCTCAGGGTAGCCTTGAACTCATGGAGATCCTCCTACCTCTGCCTCCCGAGTGCTGGGATTAAAGGCGTGCGCCACACGCCCAGCTTAATTTTTCTCCTTTTTAATTTTGACACCCATGGATACTATCTATGGTGTTATGTAGATCGCTTCTCAACTTGTTTTTTCAAGGTAGCAATACATGTAGGAAGGTACTTCTGTAAAAAATTGATCTACCTCATTATTTTCTTTCTTTGGCCATTCTTGAACTGGATTTTGGTTTAAACTATTAGGATTGTGTTACTAGGAGTATTGATGGACAAGACGGCTCCCATATCTTCACTGTTAGATGCAATGCCATCCTTGCCTATGCTTTTTTGCCTATTAATTAGAATATTTCTTCAATATAGGTCCCCAGAGTAGACATGTAGGCCAAAGGATATGCACATATAAAATACCCATTCACTGGGCTGGAGAGATGGCTCAGCGGTTAAGGCACTTGCCTCCAGTGCCTAAGGCCCTGGGTTCAATTCCCCAGGTCCCACATAAACCAGACCCACAAGGTGGTGGCCCTGGTGCATTCTATCTCTCTCTCTTTCTCTCTCTCTCTGCTTGAAAATGAATAAAATATATTAAAAAATACCCATTCACTTCTAAATAGCTCTTCTCCTTTATCAATTAGCATTCTTCTTGTTCCTACTAGGAGCCTCTGAAAGAGCTTATTGCTCTACATCTTCATCAACAGTAGACAACATGTCTTTAAAATGTTGACAAGCTAGTCTGGGGAGTGGCTCAGTGGTTAAAGATGCTTGCTTGCAAAGAATGCCAGCCTGGGTTCAATTCCCCCGCCACCTACGTACAGTTGGATAGGTATTTGTTTGCAATAGCAAGAGACCCTGGTATACGCAGGCACACAAATAAAAACAAGCTAAAGAAGGAAATTTCTTATGCGTGTGCATGCAAAGGCCACAGGAGAATATTGGGTCCCTCCTCTTATTGCTCATTTGTGTATTATCTTTCCTTGAACCCGGACCCCTCCATCAACCCAGAGCTGGCTGGTGGCTTCTGCATTAGAAAGGAGCTGCAAAGCCTGGCTAGCTGAGTTCTCCCTGAGAGAGAAAGCACACATCCCGCCCTGTTTCTCCACATGGCAGGTATCATGGGTTGGGGGGAGCCCTCTCAGGGCTGACCTCCAGGGTGATATGTTAGCAAACATGCCTGCCTAGCAGACCTGAGCCATATTGTCCAGTATCAGTTTTGATGGTAATAAAAGTAATATTTGTATCTCCATCTGCCTCAGTCCTGTGTCTGTCTCTTAATAGGTTTTTGTATCAGGCAGAGCCCAAACAGAAAGCAGATGGCATATTCAAATTAGGATCGGTCTGGAGGATTCATAACAGGACTAGTTGTGAAGGTGTGGGCAGGATGCAGGGATATTGCAGCAACCTAGGGTCTCTCCAGCCTAAAGGGGCCAGAGGCAAGGGGGAGGCTTGAGATGTAGGAGGGGAAATCATGTAGAGATAGCTGCTCAAAGAGGAACAGAAACCCTCAGGTGAAGGACGCAAGCCGCTTGAGACAAGCCCACAGGGGGGAAGACTAGGAAACAAACACCCTGCCCTTTCTCTCTTCTTCCTCCAATGGCTCCTTGCTAGATCAACCCAGCAGAGTCAAAAGTTAAGGAAGGGAGAGATGGCTCAGTGGTTAAGGCACTTACCTGAAAAGCCTAATGACCCACATAAAGCCAGATGCACAAAGTGGCGCATGCATCTGGAGTTCCTTTGTAGAGGCTTGAGGCCCTGACATGTCCAAAAAGTTGAAGCAATCCATTGACATAGCCAAGTCAGATTTATCTGTTTAGGCAGAGAGATAGAGAGTGGGGTAGGGGAAGGAGGAAAAGATCTGGAGATATAGAGTATGTCTGGCATAGTTCTCCCCTCCCTCAGTACAGGCACTGTCACCCTCCCCTGGGTAAAGAGGCATGTCCTCATCGGGCAATCACACTGCAAAACCTCCAGCAGAAGCACTGGTTTTTCCAATAAGGGGTTGAATAACAGCAAGGAGAGAGTTGGTGGATAAAGCTCGGAGACAACCTCCCCAAATTCCTGCTCCCTAGGGTACACACCTCCCCGTTAACCAAACAGTGAGCAAGAGACTTCTGTGAAGGAGCTTGCCAAGGTAATAAAGGCCCTGAACGAGTTACTAGGAGATAACCCTGGGTAAGCCTACTCTAAGCAGGTAAGCCCTTCAAAGCAAACTTGGCTCTGCTTGGTGAAAGAGATTTGAAATTAACACATGATGAAAATGGAGGAGTCCTGGGGTAAGGAAGGTCAGTGGCTTCTAAGAGCTGATTCACAACCAGCAAAGAAATAAGTGTCTCCATCCTCCAGCCACAGGGACTTGGATTCATCAATGGATTAATCCATTGATAAAATTGATAAAATTAATGCCCTCAGGATCCAATCACCTCTCAATAATACCATCCAGTCACCTCTCAATAATACCACAGGCTGAGGTCCAAAACCTTCAGAGAATTTTAATATCAAACTATAACTGAGATCAAGGAACCTAATTCCTTGTGTTGTCTCTGATTGTCATCCCAGCCTGTAAATGGCAGCCGTTCCAGACATCATCAAGGAAAAAAAAAAGTCTTTTTGGAATCTATGTAGCCCGGGCTTGCATTGAACTCATCATTCTTCTGCCTCAGACTCCCAAATGCTTGGATTTTAGGTATACACCACCACATTATCTTCATTATCTTCAAGGAAATGTATGTATGTATGTATGTATGTATGTGTGTGTGTGTGTGTGTGTGTTGTGTTTAAGAGAGAAAGAAACAGACAGACAGAAATAGGCAGACAGAATAGGCATGAACACAAGAAGCTCTTTTCACTAGAAACAAACTCCAGACATTTGCCCCACTTTGTGCATCTGGCTTTGTGTGGGGTCTGGGGAATCAAAGCCAGGCCGTCAGTCTTTGCAAGCAAGTGCCTTAAACCACTGAGCCACCTCTCCCGCCCCTCCCCTTCAAGGGGCTCTTAATGCATTAGTGAAGGACATCATCCATGCATTCCTCATTCCTAAGGACTGTGGTTAGGAAGAGGTAGGCAAGTTAATTCAGCACACAGGTTCTCAAAGAGTTTGTTTTTTTTGTTTGTTTGTTAGTTTGTTTGTTTGTTTTTGTTTTGTTTTCAAGGGAGGGTTTCACTTTAGCCCAGGATGACCAAGAACTTACTCTATCTCCAGGCTAGCCTCGAACTCACATCGATCCTCATACCTCTGCCTCCTAAATGCTGGGATTAAAGGTGTTCATCACTACACCTGGTTTCAATTTGTCTTTTTAATTATATTTCCATAGCCATTTTTTTTCCTGTGTAATCTTTTTAGGATGGTAAAATGAACTATTTTACTTCCACCATTTATTTTGAGACAGGGTCCCATATAGCCTGGCTGGCCTCAAATTCCTTGTGTAGCCGAGGATGACTTTGAACTTCTGATCCTCTTGTCTCTATCTCCCAAGTGCTGGGATTCCAGGCACATAGCACCATGCCCAGTTTATGTGATGCTTGGAGATTGAATCCAGGCTTTACAAGTAGCACTCTACCAGCTGATTCACACCCAGGCCTGGTTCCACCATTGGATAAGGAAGCGCCTTTAACTGCTGAGCCATCTCCCCAGCCCACCATTCTGTAACCACTGTGGTCACCAGAACCACCAGATCTGTGGCTGAATTTCCACGTGCGCTCCCACCACAGATATCAGCAGTGATGATGCAACCACACACCACGTGGTTCCAGAATCCAGTGTGAGGGGTTACTCCCTGGCTCTACAGTTATTCTGCCAATCTGATTTTTATTTGTTTTTTTTGTTTTGTTTTTTTTTTTTTTTTTGAGGCAGAGTCTCACTCTAGCTCAGGCTGATCTGAACTCTGTAGCCCAGGCTGACCTTGAATTTATGGCAGTCCTCCTACCACAGCCTCTTGAGTGCTGGGACTAAGGCATGTGCCATCACATCTGGCCTTCAGTGCAAGTTTAAGAAGGCATAAGGTGATACACTGAAATTAATAGACTTCAAAGATAGTTTTATGAGTCGAAAATTAATACCTATACTTTCCTCTGAATCATTTCATGGATCTTGAGATGTTTTAACTCAGATAATCTTACTTTACCATAAATGGTATTTTTTTAAAGTTATTTTTAAAGATATTTTATTTATTCATTTTTCAAGCAGAGAGATGAGAGAGAGAGAGAGAGAGAGAGAGAGAGAGAGAGAGAGAGAGAACACCAGGGCCACCACCTTGTGGGATTGGCCCATGTGGGTCCTGGGGAACTGAACCGGGGGCCTTAGGCACTGGAGGCAAGTGCCTTAACCGCTGAGCCATCTCTCCAGACCCCATAAATGGTATTATTATCTTATGTGTTAGAACTACCTTACCTTTAGTACCACAAATTTGGCATTATTAACAAATTTCATATAGTTTTTTTTATATAGTTTTTTTTTTTTTTTGAGGTAGGGTCTCACTCTAGCCCAGGCTGACCTGGAATTTACTATGTAGTCTCAGGGTGGCCTTGAACTCATGGTGATCCTCCTACCTCTGCCTCCCGAGTGCTGTTTTATATAGTTTTTAGTGTAGGTTTTTCATGTTTTGCCTTCTGACATTTTTCTTGCAGTTAAGGTGCTGTTTTCCTTCCTCCTGTGGTACGTACAGCAGTGTGAAGTAAAATTAAAACAGCTCTCTGGGGCAAGAGAGAGCCTGACATTCTAGCCAATTTCTATGATCTCATGGTCAGCTCCTCATTGCTGGATGAGCATTCAAACCAAACACAGTTTATAGGAGGAAGGGTTTATTTCAGCTTACAAATCAAATGGGAAGTTCCATCAATGGTGGAAAAAGCTGGCTCCCATTCATAAATCCAAGCAGGGAGACATCACCAAACAGCCAGCTCCATAAGCAAGAGCAAGACCAGCAGCAAAACACCAAGGCCCCAGGCTGAATTCAGACTGTTCTGCATATCATTGGGCTAAAAACCAGATCCGCTCCCAGTGACACCAGGTTTTAATACAACACCCAAATCTACTGGGGGGCATACATTCAAACTACCATATATGGTATAAGTATATTTCCAAGATGGCCTCTACTCTGAAAATATCATTGTAATACCATTCAGGGGGAAGGCGGGAAGAGATATTCAAATTTCAAAGGATCCAGCATGACAGTCAATTCCCTTCCCTTCCTTTTCCTTCCCTACTTCCCCTTCCTCATCCTCACACCCCTCCCCCTCCCTTGCTTCCTCTTCCCTTTTCTTTCTTCCCTTCCTCCTCCTCTATATGTTTATTTGTATAGCTTCATTGAGATATAATTAATATGTAATAACCTATATACAATATGTGTAATTTGATAAATTCTGGCATCACCATCAAGATAATGAACATATCCGTCACCTACAAAAATGTCCTCACTTCCCTTGACAGTCATTCCCTCCCTTCCCCTTCCCTCCCCCTCTACCATCCTACCCCCTCCCCTTTACATCAGGTAACCACAGATCTGCTTTCCATCATTAAAGATTATTTGCATAATCTAAAGCCTTAGATGAAGAAATTGCTAGTGTGCATTCTTCTTTTTTCTTTCTTTCTTCCCCCACCCCCTGCAGAGGTAGGGTCTCGCTCTAGCCCAGGCTGACCTGGAATTCACTATGTAATCTCAGGAGATCCTCCTATCTCTGCCTCTTGAGTGCTGAGATTAAAGGTGTTTGCCACCACACCCAGTTTTTAAAATTTTTTAAAATTTATTTATTTGCAAGCAGAGAGAGATAGAAGAGAGATAGATAGACAGAGAGAATGGGTACATCAGGGCTCCAGCCACCACAAACTCCAGACACATTCACCACTTTGTGCATTTGGCTTTATGTGGGTACTGGGGAATTGAACCTTGGTTATTAGGATTTGCAGGCAAGTGCCTTAACCATTGAGCTATCTCTCCAGCCCCTGTGCATTCTTCTTGATCTGCTTCCTCCAGCATAATTCTTCTTCTTGTTTGTTTGTTGTTTCTTTCTTTCTTTCTTTTTCTTTCTTTCCTTCCTTCCTTCTTTCTTTTTTTCTTTCTTTTTCTTAGCAGTTTCTTTAATCAACTGAAAATACTTTTTTTTTTTTTTTTTGGTTTTTTGAGGTAGGGTCTCACTCTAGCCCAGGCTGACCTGGAATTCACTATGTAGTCTCAGGGTGGCCTTGAACTCATGGTGATCCTCCTACCTCTGCCTCCCGAGTGCTGGGATTAAAGGCATGCGCCACCACGCCCGGCTACATTGGTTTTTGCTCACCAGAAATGCTTTGACTTTTGCCCTCACTTGTGAAAGATTTTGCTGCATTTATGATTAAACAGCTATTTTCTCCCAGCACTGTGCAGGTAATATTCCTCCATCTTCCAGCTTCATGGTAGCTAGCAAAAGGCAGCTTTTCCTCTACTGTTTCCTCATAGTGATCTGCCCTTCTTCTCTTCCTCTTCCATGTCCTACCATTTCATTAAGACATGTGCCACATGTATTCCCTTTGTTCATTCCGTTTGGGAACTGTTTTCAGCCACGATCTCTGACTATTCCAGCTCCTTTCCCTTCCAGAGCTTCTGTTATGTTTATATTTTTATTGTTGGGGGTTTTTTGAAGCAGGGTCTCACTCTTGAACTCACTCTGGATCTCCAGGCTGGCTTCAACCTCACAGGGATACTTCTACCTTAGCTTCCTGACTGTTGAATTAAAAGTATGGGTCACCATGCCCGGCTTCTGTTAGGTTGATTTTAGAGTTTCTCATTCATTCCTTCATGGATCTTAACCTTCCATGTTTTCACTCTTAGTCTCTTCTTAATGCGTTCTTGGGAATGTCCCAAATTTATTTCCTCTTTCACCTGCACATAAACTGCCATTTCAGCCTTCTTTTTTCCCATTTTATTGTTAATTTCCAGATGTTCTATTTGGTTTCTTGCCAACTCTTCTTACTCTTTCATGACATCCTTTCTTTCTTTTTTTTTAAAGTTTTTATTTATTTGCAAGGGGAGAGAGAGAATGGGCACACCAGGGCCTCTGGTCGCTGCAAATGAACTCCAGACGCATGTGCCACTTTGTATATCTGGCTTTACATAGGTACTGGGGAATTAAACCCTGGCTGACAGGCTTTGCAACCAAGCACCTTTATGGCATTATTGTAAACACATTAAATATGTATTTTAGGACTGGAGAGATGGCTCAGCAGTTAATTGCTTGCCTGCAAAGCCTAATGACCCAGATTTAATTTCCCAGTATGTAAAGCCAGATGCACAAGGAGGCACATGCATCTGGAGTTCATTTGCAGTCGTTGGAGGCCCTGACATCCATTCTCTCTCTCTCTCTCTCTCTCTCTCTCTCTCTCTCTCTCTCTCTCTCTCTCTCTCTCTCTCTCTCTCACCTCTCTGCTTGAAAATATTTTTTAAATATGCATTTTACATTCTGCATCTGATTATTCTGGTGGCCGTCATATAAACAGATCTGATTCTGTGGTCTGTCATTGCTGTTGATTCCCGCACAAAGTCGTTTGTTTTCTCATGTTTGAGAACTTCTAAAACATATTGTAGACTCATATTCTTTGAAAGTTTATCTGTGGGAAATGAGGCCTGTATGAAATTGTGCTCCTCCATGGAAAATTTGTGCTTTGTTTTGTTGGCAATTGGGGGCTCTATCAACTCAGACTCACTGTAAATTCAGGCTATAAGATTTTGTTTTGAGGCTTACAGTAATAAGGCATCATTTCCTTTCTTTCTTTCTTCCTTCCTTTCTTTCTTTTGCTTTTCAAAACTTTACTTCAACATAACTACGCATAAGAAATACGCTCATATTAGTTAATAGAATGCAATTAAGTTTAACTTACCCTACACAATCTTGACCAGATCTTGGTACATGGTTTATGATTAAAAAACAGAAACAAAACAAAAAAATGCAATCTGGTTTATTTTTATCTATTACAAATGTAGAAAGATCCTCCATCAACCGCTGCTAAAGATGCAGCCAGAGCCTTGAGACACAGACCTTTGGTTTGCCTCAGAAAAGTAACACATATTGTACTGGAAGCATTTATAAAATTGGCACAAAACGTTGTTGTAATGTTATAATACTAGTTAGAAAAGTTCAGTAACTAGTGAGTGTGAAGGAAGTGAGGGAAGCCTACATATACTTATGAAACTGTCAAAGCTCTCTGGTTTTGACTGTTAGTGTAACCAAACCGAGATCCCCATCATTTCTGAAATCTCAATCAACACTGTCAGCTCGCAATAACTACTGAGGTCAGCCAGGACACTAAATAATATCTTGATTTATAGAGAAGAAAATTAAGTCTCTTCTCCAGCTTTTCAGTCCAGAAGTGACAGTGTACTACAAGCAAATATACTTCCATTGTCACCATTCATAGGGTGACACTCAATAAGGTCAACTTGGGTGTTTTTTTTTAAAATATTTTTCCCAGCTCTTAAGCAAAGTTTTTTTTAAACGTCTTTATTGTCAATAATTTGATACATTGCATGAGCAAATCTTGTGAGGGTGCCCCCCATTTCCTTCCTCCTTGTCCCCAACCCACTGGGGTCCCTCCTCCGTGGGCATACTGGATCTGTCCATCGGGTAGGGGGTTATGAACTGCAACAGAGGTAGCCAGTTTTTTTCCCCCATTGTGCATTGTTACTGAGGGGGGCCATGTCTCTGGACATTCTCCCCCACCATGGCTCTTACAATCTTTCCGCCCAGTTCCCTGAGTCATGGTGGGTGAGTTTTCAGTCTGCTTTATTGTTGAGGTCTTAAGTGTCTCTGGACTTCTGCTTTGGGTTGTGTTGGGTCTCGCTGGTGTCTGTCTCCACTGGCCTTATCTGACTTGCTGTGGTGATTGGTCTCTTGTTTATTTTGCCACTCAACTTGGGTGTTTTTTAAAAAAATATTTTATTTATTCATTTTCAAGCAGAGAAATACAGAGAAGAGATAGAGAGAGAGAGGACATATGTGGATACTGGGGAATTGAACCCTGGGGCCCCAGGCACCAGAGGCAAGTGCCTTAACCGCTGAGCCATCTCTCCAACCCACAACTTGGGTTTTGAGTTGTGTTAACATGCATGCCAAATAGTCCCCAAAGTGAATGACCACATGACTTTATCTGGGGCTCTAAAAGGATAAAATGGTCCTTGGAAGCTGGGCGTGGTGGCCCACTCCTTTAATCCCAGCACTCGGGAGGCAGAGGTAGGAGGATCACCATGAGTTCAAGGCCACACTGAGACTACATAGTGAATTCCAGGTCAGCCTGGGCTAGAGCAAGACCCTACCTTGAAAAACAAAACAAAACCAAAAAAAAAATGGTCCTTGGAAGAAGTCTTATCAAAACAATGCAGCCCCTGGCAAATTACAATATGGCATCATTTCTGAGTACAGTTTCTAGACGCTTCACTGTCTGTTGGTTGGGATTCTTCTTCCTGCCTCACTTCTCTGCTTTATCCTCAGGAAACCCAGCTCTGTGTGTGTGTGTGTGTGTGTGTGTGTGTGTGTGTGTGTGTGTGTGTGTTGTCACCTGTGAGTGTAGGCACGCATATGCCATGGCACATGTGTGAAGGCCAGAAGACAACTCTGGATGTTGGTCCTCACCCTCCACCTTGTTAGAAGCAGGGTCTCTCCTTGTTCACCTCTGAGTTTGCAGGCTTGCTGGCCCACGAGCTTCCAGGAGATTCTCCCACCTCTGCCTCCCTTCTTGCTGTAA
This sequence comes from Zapus hudsonius, assembly GCA_004024765.1. NCBI lineage: Eukaryota > Metazoa > Chordata > Mammalia > Rodentia > Dipodidae > Zapus > Zapus hudsonius. Next base: position 61,081 of record PVHP010005914.1, read on the forward strand.
GCAAAGCAGTATTACAGGTGCCCACTCTGGCATCCAGCACTTCCATGGGGTCTGGGATCCAAACTCGGATCCTCACATTTGTGCATCAAGTGCTCCATCGAGCCATCTCCTGGGCCCAGGAATCACAGCTTTTTGTGTGGGTTCAACTCCGACCTCCCTCTCTTAGCACCAAAATTTCAACTCCCTGTCTGTGCATTTTGTTTGACCACCAGGACTGGCAGGTGTCGTGGGCGAATCCCAGCTCCGGTTGGAATGTTCCTGGAGTGGGGCTTTCTACTTGTTTCTGATCATTTCCCTTCCTTTCCTGACAATATTGCCATGCCTTTAAAAAGAAAGATGCTTTTTGTACTGCATCCAGCATTTTAAGTATTCTATACTGGGAGAATTTCTCCACACGGCTATTGCTGGAAATAGACTACAGTCATCCCGAGGTATTTGTGAGGGAGGGCTTGGCTCCAAGACCACCTAAGGATGCCAACCTCTATGGATGTTCAAGTCCCTTATATAAACCAATGTAGTATTCACATATAACCAACAGTACTTCAATTCATCTCTAGATGGCTTATAAGACCTAACACAGCGTTAGTGCTACGTAAATAATCGGTGTGCTGTGTTATTTAGAGAATAATCACAAGAAGAAAATCTCCATGTTCAGTACAAGCACATTTTTTTTCCCAAGTATTTTTGAGACGAGGTTGCTTGGATCCATAGTTACAGAGGGTTAATTGTAGTTATATTTCTTAAGCTATCTTGAATTTGTTTTTCAATGTGGTATGAGGCAGGGATCTAAGAATCCTGCTACTGTTTTCATTGTTCCTTCCTTTTCCTCAAAAGTGATCTTGAAATCAACCTTTAAAACATTCCCCCCTGTATTCTTTTTCTCATTGTCAGCTGGATATCTAAAAGAATAATAAACCTGCTTGGAAATGAAATCTCCCTAAAATAAGATTATAGTACTCTTTGCCAGTTTGGTGGCTGTTGGCTTTTTATTCCTGCCTATTACTTTATAACTAAATTAGCAACCTCTCCAAATCTGTGTAACAAAGTTCTTTTTGTCTTTAACAATCTCATTTGATCATTTGATCAGAAGCAGATGGGAACTAGATCTCTCCTGATTTACATGTAACACAAACAGAGGGCGATAGTATTTTGCTTAAAATTTTCATAACTTTGGGGAAGAATCTATCATTTTGGATTTTTGTTTTGTTTTGCTTTGTTTTTCGAGGTAGGGTCTCACTCTAGCCCAGGCTGACCTGGAATTCACTATGTAGTCTCAGGGTGGCCTTGAACTCATGGTGATCCTCCTACCTCTGCCTCCCTAGTGCTGGGATTAAAAGTGGGTGCCACCACACCCAGCTCCCTAAACTTTAGATTCTTAAAATTAAAAGTCATATTGGAACAGACCAAGTCATCTGCCAAATTCATACCAAAGGAAGGCAAACAGAGCATGTTGCAAAACAATTTATAAGTTTTTCACAAATTTTAGTATAGAGTAAATTATATACAGCTCAGCCCTATTCATATATAGACAAACATTGAAAGAAAACATCTGTTATGATTTTCATAACATAAATTTATATCTTCAATTACATTAGATTATTACTTGGGAAGCACAATCCCAAGGAAATAATATTTCTGAAGCCCTCTAAACACTGGTTTTTATTTGATTAGTTCTCAATCTAAAAATATCAAAGAAGACCTCTAGATCAAGCTCTTTATTCAACAGATCAATCTCACTTAGAAGGAAAGATAAGGGGAAAGTGAAACATATTTTTAAAGATGATTTTTTTTTA
>PVHP010005915.1:0-11545 GCA_004024765.1 Zapus hudsonius
AGTCACAATTTCACCAGAAAGACCAAAACTATTGACATAAAGTTGAAGTGTCAGGAAAGGTAACATAGCTATTCAGGCAACTGATTATACATCGTACCTTAAAAGTCATTGGTGATGACATCTGAAGTCTCTACTGTGGTGTGAGAATAGTGGGGGGGGGGGTACAGGTGGGAGGAAGATGCCTCATTTGGCCCAGAATTTCTTGGGAAAGCCTGCCCCACACTCACTTCCCAAACAGATCCTGGATGCTGGCAATACAAGAGAGGTCAGCAGGATCCTACACAAGCTCACACGCAGTTCTGGCAAGCTCATGCAGACTAAGATACAAGAGAGAAATTTGAAAGATCTTTCTGTCTCTCCTTATCTAGCCAGTTTCGAATATTTACACTGTGGGCAGAGGGGGGCAGATAAATACTGGCTCTGTTATATGCTGATATCCAGCAGTGTTTGAAGTTATTTGCTACTAAGAGGGGAAAAGAGAAGTCCAGGATGTCAGTGGGAAATAGGGCCAAAAGCATTTATTCCTTCTGAAAATTCCATCTAAACCTAGTATTTTCTTCCACACAACAAAGCCTGCCAACAGAGAACACACTCATAGTGAAAAGGCTGAGAAATTTTTCTTTAAACAATAATTGACTACTCAATTAGAAATACAATTCATAGGGCTCCAAATTCCAAAGTATAAAAGGACACTCAATGAAGACTCCCTCTTACTCAGGCGCTCCAATATAGCAGCTCTCTTGCCCAAAGGCAGTTGCAGTACATATTACTTATGATAATACACGTGTGCAAGGGAACCAATGCTAGCAGAGTCAACGCTGGCCTGAAAAAGAAACATACTTGCTGGCAAACAGTGAGGGGGTCTCTTACTGGCAGAGGGATTGACACCCTTGCATCCTGGCTACAGGCAGACAGAGGTGACTGTATATTAATCAGTAGTAACACTTCCATTGTGTTATCTACAGGTCATATAGTAGATATACGTAACAACTATAAACCTGTGCTCTTTTCTGCAAGTCTAAGTACTGTTTGAGTCCTCAAGAAGCTTAGAACTGCCCTTGAGAAGCTTCCTGTAAGTTTCCAATAGTGAACCCCTCCCATACCTGAGGTGGTAGGGTGGGAAGTAAAGGAGAAAGAAGAGGGAGGGAGAGAGGGAGGGAGGGAGACACAACTAAATGTTCAAAGTGGGGTCTCGTGCTCAAAACTCTAACTGTATAGCCTGAAAATGGCTGGGATGTGGGGCTAAGCAGGCAAACTTCTAAGGAAGTTTCCAATTTTTGCTTTCATTTTTACTTCAGAATTCTATCACTTGTTAATGATTTTGTCCAAATTGCAACATAAAAGTTTTCTTATTTAAACACTGTTCCCATCAACCAAGTGAACAGACAACCTACAGAATGTGAGAAAGCTTTCACCAGATACTTATCTGACAGACGATTAATATCTAGAATGTACGAGGAACTCAGAAAACTAAGAAATAAAATAATATATCAAAGAACCCAATTAAATAAGAAATGGGCCACAGAACTGAACAAGAGCATCCTCTGTTCAGGCCAAAACATTTTTTTTAATGTTCAACATCTTTAGCCATCATGGAAATGCAAATTAAAACAACTGAGACCCAATCAGAATGGCGAGCCTCAAAAAAAAAAAAAAAAAGAATCAAGCTGGTTGTGTTGGTGAACACTGGTAGGAACCTGCTAAAAAGGCAGAGGCAAAAGAACCAGGAGTTTGAGGCCAGCCTGGGCTACAGTACATTTTGGGCTGATGAGATGACTCAGTAGTTAAAAGTGCTTGCTTGCAAAGCCTGATAGCCCAGGTTCAATTTCCCAGTATACACGTAAAGCCATCTGTACAAAGTGGTGAGCACATGCACCTGGAGTTCATCTGCAGTGGCAAGAGGTCTTCACACCCACGCTCACTCTCACTCTCAAATAAAAAATATTAATAAAAGCAAAAGACAACAAATGCTGATAAGACCGTGGGGGTAAAAGAGCCCTTGTTCACTGCTGGTGGGAGTATAAAATGGTACAACCTAAAACCAGATCTACCACAGGACCCAGTTATATGTAGGCTCCTCCTTCTCAGCATGGCTGACGACCAACAGATACTGAAGATGTGGCACATATATACATGATGGATCTGATTCAGCTGTAAAGAAAATGAAATTCCTAAGAAAATAGATGGATCTGGAGAAAATATACTAAATGAGGTAACTCAAGCTCAAAAAGACAAGCATGGGGATGGAGAGATGGCTCAGCAGTAAGGTTCTTGCCTAAAGAGGCTAACGACCTGGGTTTGACTCTCCAGTACCCATGTAAAGCCAGATGCAAAAAAATGGAACATGCAACTGGAATTGGTTTGCAGTAGTTAGAAGCCCTGACATGCCCATATAATTCCCATTCATTCATATTCATTCTCTCTCCCCCTGCAAATAAGTAAAATTAAAAAAAAAGACAAACATCACATCTCTCATACGCACACACTAGCTGTGAATATTTAGAATTATTTGTAAGATAAGAAGTTAGGAGGAGGCTTGGAGGGGTTAAAGTGTGGAGGGGACAGTAGACAGGCAAGCAGAGGGACAGAATACAAGGATGTAAAGGTCTAAGGAGGGGCAGGGAGAAAGAAGAGGACAGGGAGGGACATACAAAACTAAGACATCATGATTGAGTCACATACAAACCTACTAATTCATTAATTAAAAATACAAATTTTTAAAAAGAGAGAAAGAACAAAAGTGCTCCACTGGGGTAGAGAAAGCCTGACCCTGGAAGCCTTAGGTTGTTGTAGTAAACTCCAGTGCCAGGGATGGGTCTCTGTCTCAGAGCGAGTTGTTAGAGAGGCACCCAAAACAACACAAGCTAAAACCAAAGCCCTTGGTTAGCCACTAAACAGTAAGACTCTGTTGCTAAAGATACTGCATGATGCAGTCACGGGACACTGAAAAATCAAGCTGAAAGCCACAGTGTCATAAAGTAGGCTGCGAGGGACCATAGTCATCAACAGTCTTTGCACAAAGTGGGTCTTCAAGCTACAACCAGTCAGGCATGGGTGTCCATGGGTGCAACCATAGCTCTGAATCTGAGGTCAGCTTAGTGGGAAGAAATTCATGCCTGGTACTAAAAAAGTGAGGGTGGGAAACCTATGACACATTAAAATAGAAGAGAGACTAGTTGAACACAAGAGGGATTCATTGGAGAGGAGGCCTGGGAGAGGGAAAAAGGAAGTGGTGGGAAGGGATTATGATCATGGTATAGTGTATTTATGAAAGTTGTCAATAATGAGTCTTACAGGTCCTAGAGAGAAGCTACCACTGTCCTTTGGCTACACTGAGTCCATCAAACTGCCTTCTAAATGTATGAATATGTCCACTGATTAATGCTACTCTCATTTGTGGTTAGAAAACCATTTTACAGTTGGCAGTTAACACTGGGGACACCCAAGACCCAGCAAGACGATGAGAAAAGAAGGCCCAATGGTTAACATGTCCAAGTCATCTCTTCAACACCTACCAGGGCTCCAAGAACATTGCCAAGAGGTGGGGAAGGAAGATGGGTGCTGCTCTCACTAGCCAGATACTCAAGAGACTCAAAACAAAGATGAAAATAAGAGCTTATCACTAACCTTCCAAGGTGCGATGGAAACAACACAGGACACAGGAAGGGGTGCTTTGAGGAACTGTCATCTGGTGTGTTTATGGCCTCACAGTGGTTACTGTTACCTCCACAATTCTGAACCCATCAACATTTGACAGAAGACTGAGGATGATAGAATGAGACATTAAAACAAAAGAAAGACTACCTAGAAAGAGGAGGATGGGAGACAACGGACTGGACTACAATCAAATTACACAGCATGCTCATTCAGTAAATTCTCAATGAAACATTTAAAATATTCTATGTGCAATTTTATCCAATTTTTCCTAATTACAAGATCAAGCCTGAAAAGAAATACTGTAAAAACGGACCCCACCCCCACACCTCCCAAAAACAAAGACCCCAGAGTTTCGAGCCCTTTAGATACACCAGTTTATTATCTAATTGACAAGCTGGTTTTGAGTTGTATTCTCAACATAGATGGCAAGGCCTCTCAAATATTACATCCTTAGGGTAGTCTTAACTGTCATTTTAAACAATCCTCTAATAATCCTGGTTTTGGAATATTTATTAATTAGATAAAGCAAAGGCATAACTGAAACCCTTGCTTTCAGAAAGGTTCCAACTCCGCATCTCGAATCTGACATGTGACGGAGTTACTTGGGATTTTGCGAAAAATCCAAAAATGGTGACCAAAGGGAGTCTGTTCATGTGACCCTAATGTAAGTCCTTGAGTAACAAGGTACTCAACTGGTCTTCAAGAATTCAGGCTACCCACTCCACAATCTTGGGAGAACAATATTTGTAAGCAGCTGAAGGTAGCAACAGACACCACCCACCTTTCCGAGGAAAAGGTCTCCAGGAAAATGGACTGGATTTGTTTCCCCGAGTCATTTGTTCTAGTTTTCTATCAGCCCTTCTAGCTGTGGAGTCTAAAATTAATTAAAAATTCAGCCTGTAACAGCACTACTATCATAAGACTTACCTTAAAGCTGACAGAGGTCAATAATGTAAGATTTATTCTTTTAAACTGCTACATTATGGCTAGATTTAGTTACAATCACTTCACTGGTAGACCCTAAATCCTGGGCCAGGGGCTAAGTAATGGAACCATATGACTAAGAATGAGGGCACTACAGCATATTCTACATTGTTATACATGCTGTTTGTTATAACTTAGAGTCTCCTGAGGTTGTTTGAATGTAAATGTCCCCATTGCCTTGGGGATTTTTTATTAAGCTTCAAAGCTACTTAGTTTCTGGCTGGTGGCATCTTTGGGAGCTGAAGCCCTATTGCAGGGGGTGCACTGCTAGGGTGGACCTTGGGCTCACATGAGAAGTCCAGCCTTACTGAATGTGCAGAGCCAGCTCCTTGCTTGCTCTTCTCTCTGCTGCAGATGTGTGAAGTCAGCCAGCTTCCTCCGCCATAATAAAGCTTCCCCTCAAAGCTGTAAGCCTGAAATAAATCCTTCCCTTCCATAAATTGCCTCTGGTCCAGTGTTTCTTCAGCAACAAGAAGCTAACCATTACATCCACATTGGCAATATTTCTTTTAAATGTTCAACTGAGCAAACTCAAAGTTGGCAAACCTATGAGGCCTCTCTCATTTCTCCTTTTATTTTTATTTATTTTTGTGGTTTTACAAGGTAGGGTCTCTCATTCCAACCCAGGCTGACCTGGAACTCATTCTGTAGTTCCAGGCTGGCATCAAGTTCACAGCGTTCCTACTAATCTCATCCTCCCAAATTATGGGACTTAAGGCATGTGCCACCACAGCTGGCTCTCCATTTATTTGTTTGCTTTTTACTTATTTATTTGCTTATTTATTTCTGACTGCTTAATCTGATCTAAAGGTCACTTCTCTGTACCTCCCCTTTCTCTGAGACCAAGGGGTGCTAACTCTCACTAGTTTGTATGATTGAAGAGTAAGAGTCGCTGTTGCCTTTCTGAAGTCACCCCACCAATTCCAAGGTTGTGACTTAGTTTATTCACAGGACTGTGCTGACTCTGAAGCCCATGATTCCAGGAATCCAGACTACTTCCCTTCCTCCCATTGAGCAAGTCAGAGGTAGAGCCCAAACCACAAATCACCTGAAAGAAACCACACTTTACCTGACAGGTATCCATGCAAAAATAACAGTGAAAGAGAAGAAAAGTGCTCAGAACTTCAGAGTTCCAAAGGGAGGGGGAGAACCATATTTGTATTTTACTTAAAAAGAACAGCCTCTTAATCTGGCAAATCTGACATATTCTGTATAAAAAATAATTTGAACAATTCAAATTATTTAGTGTAAAATAAAATTGGTGTGAAATTTCTCACATCCCACATTCTATTACAGCAAAAGAAGACAACAGCTGGTCAATTTAACTGACATCTTGTTAGTAAACATTATCTCAAATCCATTAAAAAGTCACTTGCTCACGTGTGTGTGCTGTGTGTGCAGGAGATGATGAGCTTTCTCTGGGGCATGATGCATTCGAAGCAGACACTATAGGAAACAAAGTCAGAGTGACCATAGCATGATACACCACACAGAGCAGCTGCCTGCCTTCCCTGGAGCTCATCTAGCACACTGAGAGAAAACTGCTGCCTCAGTGATCAGTCCATATGTATGTCTCCCCCGAGCTTCCTTCAGAATTCTAGATTACAAAAATACCCAATTAATTGACTTTACCTTATAAATAGTAAAGAACTATTTGACTCCTTTCTTTTTAAATATATTCATTTGCAAGCAAACAGAGGGAGGGAGAGAGGGAGGGAGGGCACACGAGGGCCTAAAACTCCAGATGAACACGCCACCTTCTACATCTGGCTCTACATGGGTACTGGGGAATCAAACTCACGCCATTGGGTTTTGCAGACAAGTGCCTTAACCACTGAACCATCTCTCCAGCCCCCTACTTCTTTAAGTTCTAGAACTCTAACCAAATTAAGGGTTTTTTTTTTTAAGCTGTAATATTCATCTTTTGGCAAGTCACGTTTTATTAAGTATGCAGAAAAGAGTAAGAATAATATTTTTAAATATTTTTGAAAAATTCATCATTGCAAGTAAAGTGACTATTTGAATATATCCAGATTCTTATGTCATACTATATGAAGAGAAAGCTGTCATTCTGGCAGAAGAAGTAAAGTTACTCCAATTTGACAGTTATGTTTTTGAGAAAGATGTTTTGGTCGACACTTCCCTATGTTGTACAATGCACATAGGCAGAAAATATACATGATCATGATTTATCAAGACTCAAAAGTCAAAAAGTACATGGATGAGGTTAGAGAGATGGCTCAGTGGTTCAGGCGCTTGCCTATAAGGCCTAAGGACCTGGGTTCAGTTCCCCAGTACTCACGCAGAGCCAGATGCACAAGGTTATGCATCTGGAGTTCGTTTGTAGTGGCTAGAGGCCCCCCCATTCTCTCTGTCTTCTCTCTGCTTACAAGCAAATAAAGTATTTTTTTTAATTAAAAACTAGAATACCAATGTTTTAAATGATTTTGTCTAAAAAGGATATATCTGATAAAAGTGAAAGACTATTTTAATCTTTTCTTTTTCTTCTCTCCTTTTGTCTTTTCCTTTAAGAAATGAGGGTTGGAGAGATGGTTCAGTGTTTAAGGTGCTTGCCTACAAAGCCTAGCAACCTGGGTTCAATTCCACAGTACCCACGTAAAGCCATACGCACAAAGTGGCACCTGCATCTGGAAGTTGTTAGCAGTGGCTAGAGGCCCTGGCAAGTTCATTCTCATTCATTCTCTTTCCCCCTCTCCAAATAATAAAATATATTTTAATTTTAAAAAAGACAAATGAGTGTAAAAGACAGAATCCAGAAGGTCTGTGTCAATCATATGAGAATGCTAGCATTCAGCAGACAGATCACGGCCCTGGGAATGCAAGCTTCTCCATCTCATAGTCTCCATGAGTAGTAACTTGAAGCTCATGGATTTTCTTCTATTGCAATCATAAAAAATGAGCTTGTGATACTTTTTTAGTATTTATTTGGAAGTAGGGAGACAGACTGACAGAATGAGAATACTGCATCTAGCTTTATGTGGGCACTGAATTAAACCCAGGCCATCAGTCTTTGCAAGCAAGCAACTTTAAATATCACCCATCTCTCTAGCCAGATCTTGTGATACTTCTATTGCCAGGAATTTCTGAAGTATTGTTTTCAGTGTTTTGGTATTTATCATATCATTTATTTCACACAAGAATCCCATGACTGAGACATACATAGTATTATTGTCATTCCAGAAGTAAGATGTCTTTCGGATACTGAAACAACTTGCCTAGGATCTCAAAACTCAGAGCCTTCTCAGCCTGCTTAGGAACTCTTACTACATCACATAATCTGATCTGGGACACTTGGGTGCTATGAAAAGCACATTTTGGCAGGCTTAACTGACACTGCAATAATGTATGCCTGCACTCATTTTTTTTTAATGCAGGCATTATAAAGAAATTAAGATTTGACTGCAAAGAATTATCCTCAGAACCCATCTATCAATGTCTGCCCTCCTTTCAAAACATGCTTAGACAGGTCTATACATAGTGTGAGTGAGAGACAGAGAGCGAGAGAGCGAGCGCGAGAGAGCGAGAGAGCGAGAGAGCGAGAGAGCGAGAGAGAGAGAGAGAGAGAGAGAGAGAGAGAGAGAGAGAGAGAGATATGTCCATAATAGAGCTCCAAATAAAACCAACCCACGTGGAGCTCCTGGGGTTTGAAATGGCACTGAAGAAATTAAACAGAGATTCTCTGCCACTCTGCTGAGCAGATTCTCATTTTCCATCTTGCTCATAATAAAAGCTTCAAAACTGCTCTCTCAGAAGCTGATTATCTCACTGAAAGTTGTCCATCATTTCTGTCACAGGTTAAGCAGTTCACTATCGACACACACCTCCACGAATTTGGATGTCATGCCAAGAAACCATCTATTAGAGTTCTAAGAGGCCGTGACAATATTTAGTTCAAAACTTATGCTTCACAGAATGCCACTCCCCCTTGCACCTCTCACAAGCGCTGATGATCCTACACAGCTACACATTTAAATTGTCTCATTTTGAGTAGCATGTTTGATTTTTTAATTTTTTTTTGAGGTAGGGTCTCACCTGATTGAAGGAGAAACAGAAGCAAGACAGCTTTTTATAGGCAATCAGACAGGGACAGAGGCCCAAAGAGAACAAAGAGATGCCACCAGTCAGGCTGTGGCAGAACTAGGAGGACCTGCCTCTGATTCAGTCTCCTCCAAGATGGCTGCAAGCAAAACTCCTGCTTCTTCCTCAGCTCAGCACACTTAGATGGGCTGGGCCCTTCCTGAGTCGGCCCCTTCAGTCCATGAACCAACTAGGTCTCTCCTAGTTGATAACAAAGTTCACCCTAATTGGATGCCTGATCCACATAAAGGAGCTTAGGTATTTTCTTGCTTGCCTCCGACATGTGTCCTGCTTTGGGGCTTTTTTATTTTGTTACATGTATGGTCCTTTGATCTGTGTCCTTCACTGCCTCTCAGTCCTCTGGTCTACGTGAAAGGGATCGGTTCTTGTGCTTTGCCATCCATGGGTGGGTATTTGTGCCTCCTCCAGAGGAGATCCTCTCCATCACCCCTCTCCCTTTCCAGCTGGGCAAGAAGAATAATTCTTTCCTGGCTGGAGTCTTTTAGCTAGCCTCCTCCCTGGATCTTAATTCCCCCTACAATAAACTTCATAATTCATAATCTGCCCTTCTCGGAGTCCATTTTCTCAATTCTTTGTTAAGATGAGCAATAAGCCAAAGGTTGGGTGGGGTTCATAGGCCTTGGGAGGACTTCCTTGAACCAAAATCCAGCATTAAGATGTCATCCTTCTCTGTCATAAACCCATCATTTCTCCACTCAATATATTGACACTGCAGAGTCTACTATGTCCCTAATGTTCATGCATTCCACATTTGGAGATCTAACCAATAGATAAAAAATATTTTTTAAAATAGTGTTTGTACTAATCATGTACAAATTTGTCATTATTCCATAAATAATACAGTATAACCACTTTTTAAATAGCACTTAAGTACAGTAGATGTTGTATATAATCTAGGTTTGAAGTATGTGGAAGTTTGTTATTATATGAAAATATACCATTTTAACTAGGGGACTTGAACATCCACAGATTTGAGTCTCTTTGGAGGTCTTAATACCTATCTCCCATGGATATGAAACATGGCTGGATACATTAGCCACCTATCAATCACTTAGCAGCCACGTCAACAACCCTTACTTAGTAGGCCTAAAATACGGCATTGTGTTCACATCACTGACTTCATGAAGGGTGAACACAGGACAGTAAGATATTTGAGATCCTAAAGAATACTGTTATAGCTTCTCTAGTTTATTATCTTTTACCATGCTTGATTTATAAAATGTACACAACAATCCCATTTTAGGGATCCAGATTGAGTGAGGTGTCTTGTAGCATATGCCCCAAGAATAAGAGACTACTGAACTATAAAAATATCAACTTCAAAAACATAACATTTTTCTATAGCCATAAGATTTACAACTAAGTTTAACCCCAGGGCTAGAATATGAATTTGAAACCCTGCCCCAGCCTGTCATATTATCACAAATCCAAAACAAAGTCTTCCAAGAGACTGCTACAAACCTAGAAAGCTGGAAGCCAGAGTTGTGGTGTACACCTGTAATGCTGACAACTGGAGGGCTGAAGAAGAGTATCATGAGGTCAAGATCAGCCAGAGCACTACAATAAGATTCCATCAAACACTCAAACATACACAAAGCCAAGTCTGGAAAGCTGGATGACTGGATGAAGAGCCTGGTCATCCTTTAGTCTGATATGAAATGTTACAAAATTAATGAAAATAGCGGATAGGAATAAAAGGTCTTGCCACTAAAACAGTATTAGAAAAATTAGAGAAAAAAATGGCAGTCTTCTGCTTCAGGCAGACTACAGCTAGCATGAGTTGTCAAGCATCCACAATAATAAACAGTGTTTGAGGGGTGTCTTTGAGGTGAGAGGAACAGACACACAAAAAGGAGTGCTAAGATTCTACTCTGAAAAGGTGAGTGTGGGGTTGGGGAAATGGCACAGCAGCTAAAGGCACTTACTTGTAAAGCATGCAGGCCTGTAGCACAATTCCCCAGACACCCACATAAAACTGGATGGGCATCGATTTGCAGTGGCAAGAAACCCTAGCGTGCATGTGTGTGCACACGTGTGCATACACACAATTTTTAAAAGTAAACAAAAAAGGTTCACTCAGATTTGGTTAATCCCATTCATTAATTCATTAATTAATTCATTAATCCCATCAAACAGAGTGTACCAGTTGTTTTAATTAATTGTACACTAAGCATAGAATGATCACTTAAATCTAAGCCGTATGCTGCTTCTGCAGGTATCTCCTTAGGCCTGCAGTTTTCACAGAATATGACAAGCAGTTACTGCTGAAGTAAGCCTACTTACGTTTATACCACACAGCACTACTCTTTCCTAAGGAAAATCCCATTTCTGACCACTATCTGGAATTTTTTATTAAATTGGACAAATTTTCTGTGCATCATTTAAAACACATCTGATTGTACTTTCACTGCTAAAAGCATACATCCATATAGTAATACAATAAATTAGATCAAGGTTTCCTTGTCTGGTCATCAGAGACCAAATCACTTTTCTCTTAAAAGAAAGGGTGTTTTCATTGGACCATCACTGCAGAGTAGTGTCAGATGACCCCACTTTCCAGCTTAGTACAAGCCAGTCTGTCAAATGTAAACAAACGGCTTTCTTTTACTCACATGGCAACCTGATCTTTGAATTCATTTTCTTTTCATTTTACTACATCAATGATTTTAAACACAGAATGAAAAGTAATAAAAGTTCAATAGAATTTGAGCCACCTTAAGCAAAACCATTCAAAGCTTATCTTTAGCCCTAAAGTTTTCAGTGAGTTTGTGAAGTGTTCTTCTCT